>MU729821.1:75695-98267 GCA_026770625.1 Nicotiana glauca
ATATATATATATATATATATCTGCACTGGTTGTTTTTGGTAGGTCCTGTCAGCCTCGTCACTACTTCGCCGGGGTTATGCCAGGCACTTACCAGCATATGGGGTCGGTTGTGTTGATGCTACACTCTGTGCATCTTTTTGCACAGATCCAAGAGCAGCTTTTGGACAGCAACAGTAGGATTGCCCGGGAGCTGTCTTCAGTCCAGGGACTCACGAGGTAGCCTAGCTGGTGTTCGTAGGCCGAAGTCCCTTCTATGTTTTAGTTTGTTTTCTTTGTTTCGAGACAAACAGTATGTAATATCATTTCAGACTCGTTTTTAGTACTCTATAACAGTCCATGAACTAGTGACACCAGACTCTGGGTAGAAATATGTTTCAACTTTCGCAAATTTTATTTCAGTTATATAAGTTTAAAGTCTTCCGCTTTAATTAAAATGCCTTCGTTTATTTATATTGTTAAAATGTCATCAGTGAAAGGTTTTGAATATTTGGCTTGCCTAGCTCCGATGGTAGGCACCATCACGACTCCCGATGGTGGGAAATCCGGGTCGTGACAAGTTGGTATCAGAGCTCTAGGTTACATAGGTCTCGCTACTCATGGACAAACTTGGTAGAGTCTGAGGGATCAGTACGGAGATATCTGTATTTATCCCCAGAGGATACGAAGCTAGAAAAAGTTTCACTTTTGTTCTTTCTTGTCGTGCGATTCTATTTCTCAAATACTGATTGACTTTCTACTCTGTTGTTTTGTAGATGGTGAGAACACGTGCTTTCTCTTCTACCGCGCAGCAGCCCGAGCCCCCAATAGTAGATCCTGCGAGGGGCAGAGGCCGAGGCCGTGCCAGAGGCCGAGGCAGGGGCAGAGCTCAGCCCCGGGCAGCAGTCCTAGAGCCTCATATTGACTATTATGAGGAGATTCCAGCCCCAGCAGCTCCGATGGGCCCAGCTCAGGTCCCAGGAGGGTTCATGGTCGCCCCAGATCTTCAGGACACTTTAGTCAGATTGGCAGGCTTTATGGAGAGTGTCACTAGAGCGGGTTTGCTGCCAGTAGCACCAACCACTTCTCAGGCTGGAGGAGGGGTTCAGACTCCTGCTACACGTACTCCTGAGCAGGTAGCTCCCCAAGCTCATGTCCCAGTAGTTCAGCCAGCTATGATAGCTCAGCCAGGTATTGCAGCCCAGGCCGGTGATGGAGCGGCTATGTCTTCGGATGCTTTGTGGAGACTTGATCGGTTCTCCAAGCTCTTCAACACTACATTTAGCGGTGCTTCATCAGAAGATCCACAGGATTTCCTATTCAGCTGCTATGAGATCCTTAGGACCATGGGTATTGTGGAGACTAACGGGGTCGATTTTGCCACCTTCGGGCTTTCAGGATCCGCCAAGACTTAGTGGAGGGATTATTTCCTATCTAGACCAGCAGGGTCTCTAGCATTGACATGGGATTAGTTCGCGGAGTTGTTTTTGGAGAAATTTCTCCCAGTCACTCAGCGGGAGGCACTTCGTAGGCAGTTTGAGCGACTCCATCAGGGTACTATGAAAGTTACACAGTATGAGACTCAGTTTATTAACTTGGCACGCCATGCTATTGTTATACTCCCCATAGAGTGAGAGAGGGTGCAGCAATTTATTGATGGATTGATTCAACCGATCTGTCTCCAGATGGCCATGGGAGCTAGTAGTGAGATTTCCTTTCTGGAGGCGGCCAATACGGCCCATAGAGTTGAGATGGCCCTCGCACGGGGAGGCGGTCAGGTGTCAGATAAGAGACCTCGTCATTATTGTAGGTTCAATGGTACCTCGTCTGGATGTGGGGATTCTTACGGTAGAGGCCACCTTCTGAGGCCCTTTCAGTCAGCCCTTCAGGTCTCACACGGTACTTCAGGTGGTCGTGTCTCTCAGCCGCAGTCTTCTGACTAGCAATTCTTCAGTTCATCATCAGCACCTATCAGCACACCACCACTCCGTTATTCTCAGCAGCCGAGGGCTTGTTACACTTGTGGCGACACGAGACATATTGCCAGGTATTTCCCTCGAGCTTCTGATAGCTCTTAGCAGCAAGGTCCTCGTCCTATGATTCAGGCATCAAGTGATCCACAGGCCACCCTGCCAGCTAGAGTTGGGGGTCGGGATCATAGAGGTGGAGGTAGAGACCGTAGAGGTGGAGCTCGGACCAGAAGAGGTAGGGGTCAACCAGTAGCCGATCATCCCAGAGACATGGTTCAGGGGGTGGGGCCCAGCCCCAGTGTTATGCTTTGTCAGCCAGGCCAGAGGCTGAGTCTTCAGATGCTGTCATTACAGGTACTGTTCTGGTCAGTGATAGGGATGCTTCCGTGCTATTTGACCCTGGGTCTACGTATACATATGTGTCGTCTTATTTTGCACCCTACCTGACTATGCCTAGTGATGCTTTGGGTATCCCTATTTATGTATCTACACCAATGACTGATTCTATAGTGGTCGACCAAGTTCATCATTCCTGTGTGGTAGTGTTTGAGGGTCTTGAGACCCATGTTGATTTATTACTTTTAGACATGGTGGATTTCAATGTTATATTGGGGATGGATTGGTTGTCCCCGTATCATGCTATCTTGGATTGTCACGCCAAGATCGTGACCTTGGCTTTGCCAAATTTGCCCTGATTGGAGTGGAGAGGGACCCCAGGTCATGTCACTCGTAGCGTTATTTCATATGTAAAGGCTCGACGCATGGTCGAGAAGGGATGTTCAGCTTATTTGGCATATATTCCCGATTCCATCACAGAGGTCCCTTCTATTGACTCTGTTCCTATTGTTCTGGAGTTCCCCAAGGTTTTCCCATTAGACCTGCCGTGTATGCTGTCCGTCAGGGATATTGATTTCTGTATTGATCTGGCCCCATGCACGCAGCCCATTTCTATTCCACCGTATCGCAATGCCCCACCAAAGTTGAAGGAGTTAAAGGGCCAGTTGCAAGACTTGCTAGAGAAGGGCTTTATCAGGTGTAGTGTTTCTTCTTGGGGTGTGCCAGTGTTATTTGTGAAGAAGAATGATGGATCGATGAGGATGTGCATTGATTACCGGCAGTTGAACAAGTTAACGATTAAGAACAAGTATCCACTACCGAGGATTGACGATTTATTTGACCAGTTGTAGGGTGCGAAAGTGTTTTCAAAGATAGACTTGAGATTTTGCTACCATCAGCTGAGGATTAGGGCGTCTGATGTCCCTAAGACAGCATTCCGCTCTCGGTACGGGCATTATGAGTTTTTGGTCATGTCATTTGGGTTGACCAATGCCCCAGCAGCATTTAGGGAGTTGATGAACCGAGTGTTCAGGCCTTATCTAGATTTGTTCGTGATAGTCTTTATTGATGATATTCTGGTGTACTCCCGTAGCCGGGATGAGCACGAGCAGCACCTCAGAGTGTTTCTTCATACTCTGAAGGATAGTCAGTTGTATGCTAAGTTCTCGAAGTGTGAGTTCTGGTTGAGTTCGATTGCGTTTCTGGGCCATGTTGTATCAGCAGAGGGTATTCAGGTGGACCCGAAAAAGATTGAGGCAATCAAGAACTGGCCTCGACCAGCATCAACGACTGAGATTCGGAGCTTCTTGGGGTTAGCAGGTTATTATCATCGGTTCGTGGAGGGTTTTTCATCTATAGCAGCCCTGATGACCAGTTTGACCCAGGAGGGTGCCCAGTTCAGGTTGTCAGACGAGTGTGAGGAGAGCTTTCAGCAGCTCAAGACAGCTCTGACTACGACACCGATATTGGTTTTGCCCGCAGGCTCAGGGCCTTATACCGTTTATTGTGATGCTTCCCGTATTGGGCTTGGTGCAGTATTGATGCGGGATGGCAGAGTCATAGCCTATGCTTCGAGGCAGTTGAAGATCCACGAGAAGAATTATCCAGTCCATGATCTAGCGTTGGCAGCCATTATTCATGCTTTGAAGATTTGGAGGCATTATCTATACTGTGTGACATGTGAGGTGTACAAGGATCACAAGAGCCTTCAGTACTTGTTCAAGAAAAAGGAGTTGAATTTGAGGCAGAGGAGGTGGTTGGAGTTGTTGAAAGACTATGATATTACTATCTTATACCACCCCGGGAAGGCCAATGTGGTGGCCGATGCATTGAGTAGGAAGTCCGCCAGCATGGGTAGTCTTGCCTATGTTTCGGTCAGCCAGAGACCACTTGCTTTGGATATTCAGGCCTTGGCAAATTGGTTTGTGAGGTTGGACATTTTTGAGCCTAGCATAGTGTTAGCTCGCACGGTCGCTTGTTCTTCTCTATTGGAGCGTATCTGTGATCGGCAATTTGATGATCCCCATTTGTGTGTCCTGAGAGACACGGTGTAGCGTGGAGGTGCCACGAAGGTGACTTTAGATGATGATGGTGTTTTGAGGTTGCAGGGGCGAGTTTGTGTGCCCAATGTCGATAGGATTCAAGAGTTGATCTTAGTGGAGGCCCATAGTTCTCAGTATTCTATTCACCCGGGCGCCACGAAGATGTATCAGGACTTGCGGCAACATTACGGGTGTCGTAGGATGAAGAAAGATATTGTTGCATAAGTGGCTCGATGTTTGAAATTTCAGCAGATCAAGTATGAGCATCAGAGGCCTGGCAGTTTGTGACAGAGGATTGAGCTTCCCGAGTGGAAGTGGGAGAGGATTATCATGGATTTCGTTACCGGACTTCCGATGACTCGGAAGAAGTTTGATTCTATTTGGGTCATTGTTGATAGGGTGACCAAGTCAGCGCATTTCATTCCTGTTGCAGTCACTTATTCATCGGAGAGGTTAGCCGAGATCTACATCCGAGAGATTGTTCGCCTTCATGGGGTGACGGCATCTATCATTTCGGACCAGGGTACGCAGTTCACCTTGCGCTTACGGAGAGCATTTCAGCAGGAGTTAGGCACCCATGTTCAATTGAGCACAGTGTTCCATCCTCAGACGGACGGCCAGTCCGAGAGGACTATTCAGATATTGGAGGATATGCTCCGAGCCTGTGTCATTGATTTTGGAGGCTCGTGGAATCAGTTTTTGCCTTTAGCAGAGTTCGCCTACAACAACAGCTACCAGTCCAGCATTCAGATGGCTCCATATGAGGCATTGTATGGTAGGCGATGTCGGTCTCCAATGGGATGGTTTAAGCCTGGAGAGGCTCGGTTATTGGGTACAGATTTAGTCCAGGAGCCCTTGGACAAGGTCAAGATCATTCAGGACATGCTTCGTTCGGCTCAGTCGCGGAAAAATTTATGTGGACCGCAAGGTTCGAGATGCGGCTTTCATGGTTGGTGAGCGAGTATTGCTCCGTGTATCGCTTATGAAGGGCGTGATGAGATTTGGGAAAAAGGGCAAGCTTAGCCCTAGGTTCATTGGCCCATTTGAGATTCTTGATCGTGTGGGAGAGGTGGCCTACAGACTTGCCTTGCCACCCAGCTTGTCAGCCGTACATCCAGTGTTTCATGTGTTCATGCTTCGAAGGTATCATGGCGATCCAGCCCACGTGTTAGATTTTAGCACTGTCCAGTTGGACAAGGATCTGTCTTACGAGGAGGAGCCGGTAGCTATCCTGGACCTGCAGGTTCAACAGTTGAGGTCGAAAATTTTTCCTTCAGTGCGTGTCCAGTGGAGAGGTCAGCCTCCTGAGGCATCGACCTGGGAGTCTGAGTCTGATATGCGGAGCCGTTATCCTCATCTATTTCCTGACTCAGGTACTTCTTTCTTTTGTCCGTTCGAGGACGAATGGTTGTTTTAGAGGTGGAGGATATGACGAACCAAAGGGTAATCACCGGTTTCCTCATTCGTTCCGTGCTTTCGAGGCCTTGAAAACCTCACTTTTAGTTGCCTCGATTTGCATGCGCGGTCCGGGCGCGTAGCCGAAAAGATTTTATGTTGAAACATGTGGATTCTGTGAAAAATTTGAAGAATTTTGATATTAATATGATTAAACTTGACTTTGGTCAACGTTTTGGGTAAACGGACCCGGACCCATAATTTGGCGGTCTCGGAGGGTCCGTAGAAAAATATAGGACTCGAGCATGTGCTCGAAGTCGAAAACCGAGGTCTAGAACCTGAGTAAAAGATTTTTTCTGTTAAATTATTTTTATGAAATTATTAAAGAAAATAGAAATGAAAATTTATTAAAAGACTATGGTATCAGGCTCGTATTTTGGTTCCGACGCCCGGTACAAATCTTAAATATGTGTTAAGTGCTTTCTGTGAAGTTTGGTCAAAATCGGACGTCGTTTGACGTGTTTCAGACCAAATGATCTAAAGTTTGAATTGTAGGAAGTTTGAAATGAAAATGATGAATTTGGGGCTTGATTCAATGATTTTGATGTTATTTTGGCGGTTTGATCGCTCGAGTAAGTTTGTAGGGTGTTATTAAGTTAGTGTGTGTGTTTGGTTAGGATCCCCGAGGGCTCGGGAGTGAATTTGAGGTGGTTCGAGGTGTTTTTACACTTATGAAAGGACCAGATTATGCTGCATTTTTTTCACACAGACATTTTGTTCTTCGCGAACACGGCCCCAGGCTCGCGTTCGCAATGCTTTGGTGTTCCCCTCTTACGCGTTCGCAGCTCACTTCATGCGATCGCGTAGTTCATTCAAACCATTCACCGCGTTCGCGTTTGCTTCCTCGCATTCGCGTAGACCAACTCCCAGGGGCCCCACCAGCTTACTCTTCACGTTCGCATCACGCCCATCGCGAACATGATGCATCCAGTTTCTCTTCATCGCGAACGTGTCCTCTTAGTCGCGATCGCGTAGGGCAAAAACGTTCAGTGAATTTTTCTTAAAAACAGAATACTTAACACGAGATTTCTTCATTATTTTCACATGAGCTCTTCTCCTTCACCCTCCATAGACAAGTTTGAAGAACCTCTTCCTCCATAACTTCATAGGTAAGTGTTCCTAACTTCATTCCCTCTTAATTTCTTCAACTAATCACTAAATTTCTAACCCTAAATCATGAAATCAAAGTAGAAAATTAGGGGTTTTGGGTAGAGTTAGGGTTTTGAGAATTTTGGGTGATTCAACCTCAATTTGGGGTCGAATCTTAAAACAAAATGCATATCTGAACTCGTGGGGTTATGGGTATTGGGTTTTGGTCCGCCTCGTGTTTGGACTATGTGGGCCCGGTGTCGAATTTTGTTATTTTTGGAAGAATGCTAGAAAATTCATTTCTAGGCTATGGGATTATGTTTTTGAGCCTTTATTGATATTATTGAATTAATTATGCCTAGATACCATTGTTTCGGAGTCAGATTGTTGAGGAAAGGCGATATTAGAGAGTTGATTGCTATTATCGGACCGAGGTAAGTGTTTGTTCTAACTTTATCTTGAGGGAATAGAACTAGGATATTATTTGCTAATTGCTAAATTTGGAGTACGGTGTATAGACATGGTGACAGTTATCTATGCACGAGTATGCCCCTTCCCAATTTTATTTGATGTTTTCTGTTGTTATTTCCGTTGCCTTTGTGTGTGTGTGTGTGTGTATATATATATATATATATATATATATATATATATATATATATATATATATCTGCACAAGTTGGTTTTGGTAGGTCCTGTCTAGCCTCGTCACTACTTCGCCGGGGCTAGGCCAGGCACTTACCAGCACATGGGGTCGGTTGTGCTGATGCTACACTCTGTGCATCTTTTTGTACAGATCCAGGAGCATCTTTTGGACAACAACAGCAGGATTGCCCGGGAGCTATCTTCAGTCTAGGGACTCACGAGGTAGCCTAGCTGGCGTTCGCAGGCCGAAGTCCCTTCTATGTTTTAGTTTGTTTTCTTTGTTTCGAGAAAAACAATATGTAATATCATTTCATACTTGTTTTTAGTACTCTATAGCAGTCCGTGAGCTAGTGATACCAGACTCTGGGTACAAATGTGTTTCAACTTTCGCAAATTTTATTTCAGTTATATAAGTTTAAAGTCTTCCTCTTTAATTAAAATGCCTTCATTTATTTATATTGTTAAAATGTCATCAGTGAAAGGTTTTGAATATTTGGCTGGCCTAGATCCGACGGTAGACGCCATCACAACTCCCGATGGTGGGAAATCCGGGTCGTAACACATAATCCCTTTACTCTCACACTTAATTCTTGTCACCATTATACAAAGAACTAATAAGAATATCAAGAAATATAGCTATAGGGATTAGAATTGATATCATGCCATTACTGTTGAGTTGCAAGAATATTTCGCTCTCACTAGCTTTCATGTTCTTGCCACAAAATAGTTAGGAAAATCCCTAATGCCATTAGCCCTATATATTTTGTTGCCTCTATATAATAGCCAAAACAAGAATATTTTAATGCCCTAATGCCCTCTAGATCGTTGGCAGCAATTGAGATGGGTTGACCCAATTAGTTACTTTTAGGGAAATTACCAGCTATGTCACTCTACAAACTTTTCTAACAAAAAATAGCCCAAAACAAAATATCTACTAAAAATGGCCCAAAAGTCATATTTGGCCCAAATAGTTTCATATTATGTCAGTTTCTTTTTGTATCTGTTATTATTAAAAATTGAGTTCTCTCTCTTTCTCTATATCTCCCACTCTCTCTCTCTTGCTCTTTCTGCGATTTTTTCCTAAATTCAACCAAAATTGATGAAATTGATGACAGAACAAGATACATTTTCGGTTATTTTCGTCTGATTCCAGGTATTTTGGAGTATAAAACCTCTTATTTTGTATATTTTTCTGATTGCATGTGTTTTTGTAGAATCGATGTTGCTTTTCTTTAGGCTTTTGCGACTGATTTTGTAAGTTTTGGTCGAGTTTGTGTATTAATTTCTTCACAAATTTCTGTACCCTTTTGTTCGTATATTTTTTTAAAAAAATTTGTCATTGAACCTAGTTTCAATTTTGAAACAGAGCAATATAAGAAGACAAACTCGTTCGATGAGTTCATCACCTTATTCAAAGTCTGTTTCAGTAGAGAAATCGAGCAACATTAGAAGAGAAACTAGGTCATTGAGTTTATCTCCTCATTCAACCCCGATTTTAGTTGAGAAATCGATTGATGAACAAAATATACGAAGTCAAAATCGTTCCGATAGTGTTAAAGTGTTAGAATCTCGAAAGAATATTGTTGGAAGATCTGAGAAAAAGAAGAGCAAGAGAAAACGTGTAGTGGAGGAAGAAGTGAATTTAGGTGTCAAACCAAAAAAAACAAGGTTCAGAAGGTAGAAAAAGTTAAAATTCCTGACAAAGTTTGTAATGTATATACAATATTAGTTATACTTTTTTCTATTGTTGACTCTTCTTTTAAAATTTGGATTTAGTTTGTATTTGTTTGTTTCTAATTCGTGTCTTGTATTTGTAGCCTTGGAAGCTCTATAGTCCAGTTGGTGAGCCGTTTCCTGTTACTCATTGGTCATCGTACACTAATGTGGACGTTGTATCGGTTTTACAGTCAAAGTTGACTGTTGTCCAGCTTCAGATGTTTAGGGAAAGCTATTTTGGCTATTTTCTTGATTTACCTCGAGTTGCTATCCAGGCACAACTTATTCGTTCTTTAATGTTTAGGGAGTTGGCTCAAGATAAGTGTGATCAATTTTATGTGAAATTGAATGACGAATGTGTTTTACGTTTTGGTCTTCGAGAACTTTGTATTGTAAGTGATTTAAACTGTTGTGGTAATGAACCTATTGAGGGTAAATTCAGTGGACCCAATAGGTTGGTGGATACTTATTTTTCTGGTTTTGAAGTGGTGTCAAAGAAGTCACTTATTGATTTTTTTAGAAGAATAAATGGCAGTCTGATGAAGACGCAGTTATGATTGCAATTATTTATTTCATAAACACATTTCTAATGTCCACTCAGGCTCAGAAGACATTTATAAGTAAACGTAATTTCCATCTTGTCGAGAGTGGTGAGTATGTGTCGTTTTCATGGGGTAAGATTGCGTTTCGAGCTTTAATAAAGTCGGTGAGGGACAGGTTGAGGGGGAAGTCTGAGTTTTATAGGATTGGTGGATTTCCTCTTGCACTACAGGTGTGGTTCTATGAATGTTGCACCGTAGTTGATCAAAAATTTGTTGTTTGCATTGGAGATCATACACCACGCATATTGAATTGGGAAATGACAGACAGACCAATGCATGAAGACTTCTCTACTGGTTTCTTCAACATCACAGGGAATAAGGTACAATCTTTTATGTCTTGATGGGATATACATTTATAATACACTATAATTCATTATGATACATCAAACATACAGTTTTTATAGATCTTTGATACATCTAGGACTGAAGTACTTTTGGTTACCTTTGTAGTTTAAAAATATTTCTCTGACAATTGAAGAGCTTAGAAGATTTACTTTGCCTGTAGAAGTTACCGATAAGTATCAAAAATATTTTACATCACGTAACAGGGGAAAACTTCCTATTCTCGCCACCCCCGAAACATATTAAGGAGCCTGTCCCACCAAAAAAGGCGCCAAAAAACCTGCCAGGCGTCCAAGCTGTTGATTATGACAATGAGTTGCAAAAGTTGAAAGTTGATGTAAAGCATGTATGTGTTGGTCTTTTTTATATATTTTTTTGAAATTATTTTTCAAATTGTATATTAAAAGTTTATTATCTTTTTTATTTATTTCATCTTGTTTCAGGTTCCAGTATTGGTCCTGTTGCAGCAAAAGGAAAAAAGCAAATTTATGCTATTAAGCATCCTTTTCAAAGCAAAATCGAAACTGGTGTTAATAGCTCTTTGTTGAACGTTTTTGCTGCGTGGGTCAAAGAAGGGAAGTCCAGAAAGAAGTATGTTTCCAACTTCCGAGTTTTTTTCAGTTTTATATTTTAATATATTGTCACTTATAGAATTTCGTCACTGATTTCTTTCGATTGAATCTCCTTTTACCCCACTAGCTATTTTATTTTGATCCTTTTGTGTAAGAATCATATACCTGTGATGTTTTCCTTAAATTCATAGTCTCGTGTATTCCTTCTGTGATTCTCTGCCAATGTTTGAATTATTTCTATACTTGTATGACCCTTTCCTTAATTATTTGGGATTCCTTGTGATTACAATTGGATCCGGGATCCTCTTGATTGATTCTTTTCGAACTGATGCCCTATTTTACTTTATAAACACACTATTATTCCAACTTTCCTTAATTACTGACTGTGTATTTGACCTTGTTTATGAACTATGTGATTTCTTTGTCCTAATCAACCGTATTGAACTGATTTCTTTTCCTTATTCTGCCCTGACTAACCGTTTGAAATAGAGTCCTTAATGAAAGGATTCCAGTTGTCTTAATTGACACTAATTGATTGCTATTTCCATGTTTGTGCACTCTTTGCCTATGTGTTGCTTGTTTTAAAGACTATATAAAGACATATTCTTCCCTCTTTACACACACGAAAATACACACAAACAAAAAAAAATTCTAAATACTTACTTTCTTGCAATATTTTTTGAAATCAACACTTGGCTTTGCTTGAGATCTTTTGGAATTACTTTGTTTGCAACTTGGCTCCCTCAAGGCTACTGTCTTCTTACTTATTTTCCTTTGAAACTGGTATATCTTTTATTTAAGTTTTGTGCTTCACTCCTATGTGTTTACTTTATCGTTTCAGACTTTTGTTTGCTTTACTGATTATGTTCAGCAATTTATGCTAAATATTTCCTTTCTTTTCTTTTGTTTCTGTTATGAATCCCTACCCCTATTCCCTTCTATGTGTCTGAGTTAAGGTCATGGCCTGACAATATCCTAATTATTGCTCAGTCCATAACTTGATCCACAATGGATCCTAACTCTTAATGCTTGGCTAACCGGCTAGTCAGGGGTGTGCCAGCATTCCAATTGCTGGGCATGACCATTAGCCTGCCATGCCTCTCCCTATCCCCTGTGCACTTACACTTACTCTTAGACTCTTAAGTTCTGCCCCTCTCTTATGAGCCTTGCTTAGGGACATTGAGTTCCCTCTGAACTTGGACATCTGAGGGCTGACATTTCCACATAGCACTATGTTCTTAATTCTGCAATGTTTTGGGGTGTAAGTAATATCCGGAATCCTTTGAGACTCTTGGGAACTATGACACACCTCAAATATGAGAAAGTCTTTTGGAAATCTGATCCCTAAAGTTGGTTTATCTTATATTGTTGGACTTTGAGTCTGAATTAGGCTGTTTGGATGTAGCTGGAGCTTCTGATGTAATTTTTACTTTTCCTTTTCTGATTCATTCCGGGCTGTAATAATTTGTAATACTATTGGGGATGGTTAGCCGTAAAGGGAGAGTTACTTATTGTATGCATAAGGGTAGATATCATGCTCATTAGGTATTTACTTCTGCAAATCATGGCAAGTTCTGCACTTCTATATTTTTCATATAGAAATCCTATTTTAGGTTCTGCATTTTAATATAAAAATCGTGCTTTAAGTTCTGCACTTTTGCATCTTAGAAATCCTTCTTATAAGTTCTGCATATATATCATATCGATAACTTTTGCATTTCTACATCCTATATAGAAAACATGCCCATAGGATTCTGCATTTCGCTTATCATATAGAAAGCATGCATGTAGGATTTCCTGAATTCTGTATACGTATCCATTACTAGGTAAACGATATATAGGTTTAAATAATAAAATTAGTATTTAGACATCATGCCTATAGGATTTCTGCATTTTCGTAAAATCAGTCACATTTAGAAAGCATGCCTATAAGAGTAATCAATCAATCTGAATTCCTCAACTCGCTAATAAGTTTAAAATTGGTAACAACGTTGTTTAAACGCGTGCAGAATTTGTGTCCTTGGTGTTAATAAATCTGCTTCTGAAACCAGTATCTTTCTCCCGTATTTAGATGCACTGCCTATAGGTCTCACTTAGGAAAACTTTAGGTAGTTAATTAATTGTATCAGTCTTTGATATCTACATCCAGACAAGGCTAATTCGGACTCCTTATTTGAGAAATATGTGATGAATCTACCTATTCTACGCTTTAATTTAATTCAAGCCAAACCAGTATTTGAAGTCATGGTGTATTTGCTCTTCTAAGTAAGGAGGCCTGTATGAGCCTTAATTGCATTTTGTTCCCCCTTTAACTGCTATCTGTTATTGTTCGTTGCCTAGATTTTTATCCTTTTGAAACTCTGAAAAGCCTCAACTTCCTCCCCTTTAAGATTAGTAGTCTCAATGCCTCCGAGACTGATAGGATTAGGACGGGTAATAGCATGCAATAAGTAACGATACTATTCCATGCTTTAATACCTTAACGGGGTGGGAAGGGTAGATATGGAGATGATGACCGAAAAGATAATATCTCATGTAGCCCCTCTTCCAAGGAGTGATTACTGGATATTGCATTGACGTGACCCATATTGATCATAAATCTAGGACCCCCTCTCTCTTCTGCTTGCTTTTCATCTGCTTTCTCTAGAATTGTTTAAATCTTTTCATAAATTCTTCTCTCTTTACTTTTTCTCAAAGGTTCAACTTATTTGCAATGTTACATGCCCTTCTATTTGAGCCCTTACTTGCTTACTTGATTATGTAAAGCCACAATTATAACATGGCCGGGAACCACACTAGTGGATCTTGAGGGGTTTCAAACACCTTCCCCTCGAGTTAATTTCTAGCCCTTACCCAAAATCTGGTTCTTCAAACTCAAACCCTTCTTTAGTGTCCTAATGCACTTTAATCATTAGGTGGAGACTCTTCAATTCCAAAACCCAATTACCAAAAGGGAACAAGTTGTCCTCCCAAATGTCACAAGCCCGATTTTGCCTTAGAAAAAGGGGCGCGACACATGGTAAATCGAGTCCTTCTTCCCTTTATCTTTGTATGAACATAGGTAACTTTTCTAACTCCATTTTCTGCTTAATTCAGGACTTCCACATGGCTCTGTCATTTGCCCCGCGGTTGATGTTTTAACTGACCCCAAGGAGGTAATGAGGATGCTATAAAGTCCCCTTGCTTGTAGAAGTGACTGCTGATCTGCTTTCGGTAAAGGTGTTTCCTCTCGGAGTACCCAACCAAAAACGGCATTCTTCCTTGGCTGGGACTCAAAGTAAGAAAATAAAGAAGATAACGACCAAGCCGGCCACAGTCACATTGGTCCTGGACAATGAATGGGAAACTAGTGATGGAGAGGCTTCCCTTAAAAGGAGGAAAAGATCTTCATCAACTGGAAGCTCAGCCAGGGGAGCTTCAAAACCCGATATCATAAGAGGTCCAAGCACTTTGGAGTGAAATGGACTTAGAAGATAATGATGATTCTCAATTTCTAGCCCCCCCATAGTTGTCTTTGGTTCAAGGGGTTTGGACCCCGGGCCTCTTCTGCTTTGACAACTAAGCAAGAAATAATCAGCGTTGCCCCTACTACAACCGCTTCTCATCCTTCCACACCAACAACTTTACGCCCATCAACACGAGTTGCTGCTTCACCGCCAACACTAACTACATTACCTCTACCGGTAATAGATGATTGAGAGGGAGGTGCTTCTCCTCCCTGGTCTCCCATCCATGGAAATTTGGGGCATAATTACTCAATCTCTTCCCTAGATCCTCGATGGAGGAGAAGCGCCACCCTTTTATTGGAATGCTTGTTAAATAAAGCTATGCACAATAAGGAAGAGGTACAATACTTATTCTCTGATCACTTCTTTTCCATTTATCTGCTACAATGGGAATTCTAACCTTGATATTCTCTTTTTTTCACAGGCTAACTTTCTCGCTTTCGAAGGCCTACAGAGATTGATCCTTACTAAGCAAGGACTCGCTTCCGAGCGGGATCAAATGTTGGCCGAGCGAAACAACCTTGCTGCATGCCTCCTGGTTCTGGAAGTAAATGCTGCTGAGATGGATGAGCTCGAGGCTCAGTTGCAGCACAGTGAGCAAGAGAAAATGGCCCACAGTCAAGAAGCTTCTCAATTACATGAAAAGCTTTAAGAGGCCAAGTCTAAGTGGGTCGTATTACATAATGCTATTCTTACTGTTGCTGAGCATTAGTCAGCCTCGAAGGATAAAATAAATAACCTAAAGGCAGAGCTGGATTCCAAAATTTAGGAAGACAACGTTACTGAGGAGAAGAAGGCCCGACTGGAAGAGAGGCTAAAGAGGTTGATGGACCAAAACCAGCTCAATTTTGCTACGAATGTTAAGCTCGATGCTCGCCTTGGTGCTCTGAGTTCTAAGAGGGACTACCTTCAAGCCAAAATTGAAAAGTTTCAGGCAATGCTCAGGACCAAGAGGATTCCCTCATATTTGAGAAGACTTATGCAATATACCATATGAGGAGGAAGACCTTGGAAGAGGACAAAGTGGGCATTGCTAATATAGATAATTGCATTGGCCAGGCCCGAGAACTGGAGTTGTCTGCTCGAAAATGCCTTACTACTCGTCTCGCTGCAATTGACTCCACGTGTACCTATTCTGAGTACTCGGGAACCAAAGGAAGATTGAAGAAGATAAGGATGAAGTCCAAGATTGGTGGCTGATTCGCCTTACTCCCCCGGGGGAGATGAAGATCCCTTTCACCCTTCGGGCTCCGGCTGCAGTGATGCTTAGTTTATTTTTTCTCTTATTTTTGTACCTTGTAAATATGTCAAACTTTTTATTGAGTGAAACTTTGATGTATAAAGAATACTTTTGCTTAAGTGTTATGCGGAATGCATTCCTTTTGCATCGAATTAGTAAAAGCTTCGGGTATACTATCATGACCCAAACCGATTGGCCATGACGGGCACCCGGTATCTTACTCAATCGAGTACCAACATAACATATCTCTCATATCATACTATTATAGGTAAATGAGCTGGAGAGGCTATCATGAGATAAGTAGAATAAACATGAGAGAATACTTGACATAGAACGACCCAGCCTGATATAAAAACTTACATACGTGACATATGGGCCTATAAGGACAACACGATCATTTGTAAACTCAAAATATAGGCTGACAAGTCCATACAAGTATTTGTATACATGAATTCTGTCTACAAGCCACTAAGATAACATAAGTATCACAAAGGCTAGGACTGGGCCCCGACATACCAATTAATATATATCCTAATTATACTGACCAAATAAACAACTCCGGAGCAAATGGAGTGCACCACCACCTTTCGCTAAACTGATAACCTACTTGGAGGACTCTCAACCTATCTATCGGAACCAATGGGGCATGAAACACAACGTTCCTATGCAAAGGGACGTCAGTACAAATAATGTACCAAGTATGTAAGGAATGAAAATCAGTAAACAATAGACATGAGAGAAACATGGAGTAAAAGACTCAACCAGTAAGTTTGGATAGCTCTGTAAATCATGAAATAATTATAGTGTCATGCATATACGTATGAATGTCATGTCGTGCATAGCTACATCTATTCATAACATCATCAAGCCTCTGAGAGCATCCCATCATATCATCTCGGCCACTATGAGCAAAATCAATAATGTATACCAGCTTATCAGGTGGTGGTGCATATATAACGTCGTATATATATATAAACACACACACACACACATATATATATACACACATATATGCGTATATAACACCATCTGGTCATGGGTCAATATGCATGCATAAATGAATACAATGCATCAGCAATATGTCAATAAAATATTTCGGAATATCATAAGACCATTATACCTCAGATTAATATTGTGAAGTAAACTTTATCAACTTACGTATTTGTTGAGATCTATGAACTGATGATAAGATAATAGGACACACGGGGAATCAAGAACATAATCATCTCTAGCATTTCTATGAATAGAGTCATTTTATGGAAGTTGTGCATTTGCTCATATCGTATGAATCATACCAAAAAGAAAGAAGAGATAGCCTTTACATACCTGGGCCAATTCTCTTGACAATTCCTCTAAAACACGTTAATTGCGATAACACGCAACGACAGATCAAAGTAAGGGAGAATTCGTATGATATTCTTGAGACTCCTTTAGAATCGCAAAATCTCATTGCTATTAAGCAATATAATTCCGTATGAATTTTTATTGAAGAACTCACGTTACATGTATATACATGTTCTTGTATAAACTTTCTGAAGAGATCCCTTACTTGTAATCATAAGCATCTCAATTAAATGGATATGGAAAGCCTATTATCAATGTGGTTGTGGGCCCCACTTGATTCCCAAGATGTGTCACCTAGCAATGTGATTAAAGAGTCACCAATTTGGCAAAATCTTGCTGCCACGTTGGGGTTCCTCCAAATTTATCCACAAATCTCCAATTACACGTTAATCCCTCATTGACAATTAATAATTAACCAATTATCTACATATTTAGAAATTATCTCAAATTACTTAAAATGCTACTCACTTTAAACACACTTTATACACCTTAATATTATGGTCATGTGGTACCTTGTATGACACTAGTCCATAAATACGAGGTTTTATAACTTCGATCGTATTTTATCCCAAAATGTCACACTTCGACGAAAATTATTTTCTTTGATTTGCTTACCCTTTCACCTTCACGAATTTACTTATCACTTGTTTGAAATAGCATAATACTTATAATCTTAAGATAATATCATTCCTGAGTTTATGTAGATTAACTTACGATAAAACTTTCACGTACAAAAATGTGGGATGCAACATCTCATTTCGGAGCTATCATCAATTTACTTATGGCTTACTTTTACATACGAAAATATAGGGTGTAACATTATCCTCCCTTTGGAACATTCGTCCTCGAATGTTGACTGATGCACTTATCTTTTTCATAATCCTATATTTTTCGAATACTTTAGTACTCTCCTTGCCGTCTAGGCAACTGTTCTGTGAATAAATCCAACGGCCAGGGCATTCCCCCTTTAGGCCTCTTTCTCACCCCACGACTTGAGGTCGGAAATTTTTTAATCTTGTGACTGTTGCTACCTCTTGTCATGCAGCCTGTATGACTTTTTCCTTATATGTGCACCTATGCGACTCTTCTCTCCTTTTTCCTCCAGCTTCTAGCCAATATCTAGGCTTCACTTTGTTAACATATATAGAATTACGACAAGTTGTCCCTCTGGTTGTCTATAGGTATACTTGAAGTTCTTCGCTCAGTACTTTGTTGAACTTACAAATATTGCTATATCTTATTTCATAGCTTTGGTTATTTATCCTTATGGCTTTACTACATCTAGGTAGGTTAGTACACCGTCACTCTTACTTCGATTTATCGTTACTGAGGTCTGCTGCCAAACTCCAAGTTACTCTCATTGCTTATTCTACATGTATAAATCTAAGTACATTAATGCTTCTTCATTACCATTCATCTTAAGAATTATTGCCTAATCTCATCTCATACTTTGTAACTTTTATCCATCGATCGTTGATTCACCTTAATGTTGATCTGCAATCTACTACTGATAACTGAAACTTCTTGCGTAATACATTGTCACTAGGGTTTACGTCTCATATGGGGATATCTGAAGTGATTAGACTGACCTACCTGGAGGCGATAATATACTTCCATAACCGTATTTCATAGTATCCCAATGTGATTCACCTCGCGTGGGTATTTCAATCGCATATAATTCAAGAAATCCTCTTTTTTTCTTCAAATCATTACTCAATTGAAGGCCCAAATGTCATCCTTTATCTATCACAATTTCACCCTTATTCTATTGCTAGGGTAACATTCGATCTCTTCTAAATGCTACTAGTCTTAGACTCTTTTGAGTTCATTCAGGCTATACTGAACTTTCTATAACTTAGAGAACCCATAAGCTCTCTTGTTGTCATGGGCTTAATCCCGAGGACTTATCCATTCTTGTCACCTTCTCACTCGCCCTTTCTATTCCTTACTCGTGTCTTCCTAAAACATTGTTGCTTTACCATACTTGTGACCTACACATATCTATTTATATTACTCGTAACTTTTCAACTTGTTGCATCATAGATTTTCTTATGTCATTCTGGAACATCAAGCGAGATATCACATCATCTCTAACTCTTCTTTACTCTCTTAATAAGGCTTATCGATACCTAGAAACCATAGGCTGGAAGACATGCCACTAACGACACCACTATCATTCACGGATATTGAATCCCCGCACTTCTAGCCTTCTATCTGAAGTATAGATTATTCACAATCTTCTATCTTAAAATCTCGCATCGCATCTTTTATCGGTTTCATGACCTCTCTTCCACATAGTTACGATTCACGTCCATAACTTAAAGCTCTATTATAATACTCGCACCTCTGGTGCATAGACAATTCGGTGGGAGGTTCGCCTTTACCTTACCTTAAAATCTCGCATCGCATCTTCTATCTCTTTCATGACCGCCCTTCGACATAGGTATGATTCACATCCACAACTTGAAGATCTTTATAATACTCGCACCTCTAGTGTATATACAATCCAGTAGGAGGTTCGTACTAACTTTTTATGAGTTGGTACTTTTCTAACTAGCTTTATCGTAGAGCTGTTATAGGATATGACTATTGTACTATCTCTTTTGTAACTATGATATTAAGAGTGATTCTTGCTATGTTCTCAATCAAGTTTCCTATAATTTTCCGGGTCCAATAATCAGACTCCTGATTTACTCAGTTGATTAAACTCTTTAGTTTCCTCTTCCTTCAGATCGGCCTTTAGATAGGCTTAAGCTATCACTCGATCTACAACTCATGATGTTAGTTATTACTTTAGCTTTTCATGGGCGTATGGAATATCCGTGACACAATCTTCTAACAATACAATCCTTTGTCCATGTCCTAGGCTCAATTCCTTCTTTTAACTTATACCGGAGTTTTCTACGGCCGTATAATTGTCAATATTTATACTGCATGGATAATACTCCAAAATCTTAAGTGTGTTTATAATGTAACTAACTCTGGATCATTGGTCAAATAGTTCCTTTCATTCCTTCTCAGCTTTCTTTAAATGTAAGCTATTACTTTTTCTAGTCTTTCTGCCCCTTGTTGCATGCATACATGGCTTATCTTAGTGCTCACGAATACTAGAATCCCATGTAACCCATATGATGTTGAATATCACTTACTTCCTGCTCATTAGTCACGATAGATGCCACTTTCTTACGAAGTGCATACAATGTTGTTGAAGCCTTTTTCCTTATTTCCTCAGCTAGTCTTTTGTTGTAATACTTAGGGAAGACCCTCCGATTCTTGTAAAGCTGCGAGCGTATTACATGGTATACTCGACGACTTTTTTGATGTCCTTCCTCACCTATATTTGCTCGTGGTTACTTGCCTCCACGCCCTTGTGCTTGTAGGGTTGATTCTGAACTGATATTTTGATTGTCTTCTCAAGGGTACTCTCTTTTATTTTTCTAATACTCATATGATACGTTTAACTATCCCAACTCCTATCTGAATATTTCTCAAGGGTCATGATGTCATATCTGCGAGACTAAATTCCCCATGTTGGGGTCCAGTATGTTTATCTAGCATGATCTGTTGATTTATCTGTATCCTCTTGTCTAGCCATAACTAGGCTCTTCCTCAATTAACTACTAACTACTCGTTGGCCCATTCTCATATTAATATTCTGTGTAATATTTCTTGGGTTATTTCCTTTGTCTTAACTTACATCTCGCACTGGCTCTTTATTTATCAATAAAATTCTGGGAAGGAACCCTTACTTCCTTTCCTTGACGTTGTGCTTGCAAAATATTCTAGAATCGTAGCATTTAAGTAGGAGTTGAATAAGTGTAATCTCATTCCTTTTTCATTTTTACTACATTCTTCCTTCGCCATTCCTTGATTGCTAGAACCACTAAATTCTAACTTCAGCCTTGTACTAGACACGCTTTGTAGACTCCCTAGGATAGAACTGCTCTGATACCACTTTTATCACGACCCAAACCGATGGGCCACGACGGGCACCTGGTACCTTACTCAACCGAGTACCAATGTAACGTATCTCTCATATCATGCTATTATAGGTAAATGAGTCGGGTAGGCAATCATGAGATAAGCAGAATAAACATGAGAGAATACTTGACATAGAACGACCCATCCTGATATAAAAACTTACATACGTGACATACGGGCCTATAAGGCCAACATGATCATTTGTAAATTCAGAACATAGGCTGACAAGGCCATATAAGTATCTGTATACATGACATCTATCTATAAGCCTCTAAGAGTACATAAGTATCACAAAGGCCAGGATTGGGCCCCGCCATACTAATCAATACATATCCTAATTATACTGACCAAATAAGTAACTCCAAAGCAAATGGAGCGCACCAACACCTTCCACTGAGCTGATAGCCTACTTGGAGGACTTTCAACCTGTATATCGGAACCTGCGGGCATGAAACGCAGCATCCCCATGCAAAGGAACATCAGTACAAATAATGTACCGAGTATGTAAGGAATGAAAATCATTAAACAATAGACATGAGAGAAATATAGGGTAAAAGACTCAACCTGCAAGTCTGGAGAACTCTATAAATCATGAAATACTTATAGTATCATGCATATGCGTATGAATGTCATGTCGTGCATAGGTACATGTGCTCATAATTTTATCAAGGCTCTAAGGGCATCCCATCATATCATCTCGGCCGCTGTGGCAAAATCATCAACGTATACCAGCTGATCAGCAAGTGGTGCGTATATTATAACGCCGTAACCTTTTCTCATATCCTATATATATATATATATATATATATATATATATATATATATATATATATATATATATATATATATATACGCGTACATAACACCATGTGGTCATGGGTCAATGTGCATGTATAAATGAATGCAATGCATGAGAAGTACATCAATAAAATCTTTCGAAATGTCATAAGACCACTATGCCTCTGATTAATATCATGAAGTAAACTTTATCAACTTACGTATTTTCTAAGACCCATGAACATATGATAAGATAATAGGACACACGAGGATCAAGAACATACGCATCTCTAGAATTTCTATGAATAGAGTCGTTTATGAAAGTTGTGCATTTGCTCATTTTATTTGTATCGTATGGATCATGCCCAAAAGAAAGAAGGTATAGCCTTTACATACCTAGGCCGATTCTCTTGACAATCCTTTTAACATATGTTAATTGCGATAACACACAATGACGGATCGAAGTAGGGCAAAATCCATATGATATTCTTGAGAAAGATTGCACCGTACTCCCTTAGAATTGCAAAATCCCATTGCTATTGGGATAACTATCATATTAGAGAACGACCTAAAACCATGCAAAACAAACGATGTTAGCGTTAAAGAAATTTATAAATCCTAACTTGGGCATGAGATTCAGAAATTGCTCGAACAAAGCCACATGCTCGAGTTCTTCTTCGGTTGACTTAGTTTAATCTATCTCCTCCGGTGCTTGAAAGTATCTCGAAACCTGATAGGATTCCAATGTTTCCTCACTCATATCATTTTTATTAGGATAGGGAGAAGACACCTGCTCCTATAATTGCTATTTGTTGGACTCCTTTCCCTTGCTGCTGGAAACAATTACCGTATTCATCTCTATATCTGCCGGTTGGTCTCTTCTTATCTGTTTGATTCCTTCTAGGGTTGGGAATTCCAGTATTTGATGATATGTTGAGGGCACATCCTTCATCTTGTGTATCCACGCCCCCTCCACCTCCCC
>MU729821.1:99037-126094 GCA_026770625.1 Nicotiana glauca
ATGTCGCCATCTACCACTTTGAATAAGGTGGTTTTGGTTACCCCTTTAGCGTTCGTGGGCAGCAGGATCTCATCTCGGGTTGTCACACTTGTCAGGTTGAACCCAGCTAAGAGTTTTGTCACCGGTATGATGCTTCCGGTCAGCTATGCTTGCTCCAACACTCTCCATTGGATAGTCTTGGCTGAGCTTCCTAGGTCAATCAAAACACATTTAATTTTGAAATCTAAAACATTAAGAGAGATTAATAGAGTATCATTTTGTAGAAGAAGGAGTCCGTCGACATCTTCCTCCGCGAAGGAGATATCATCTTCCGCAACTTCACGAAGTCACTTGTTCTGAGTCACTGATATCTTTATTTTCTTGGCTGCTGAGAAGGTTACATCATTGATTTTATTCCCTCCAAAAATAATGTTTATATTCAACTGCGGAGAGTCTTCTACCTCCTTTGAAGGCTCTGCATTGTCCCGGCTTCGGCCGTAGTTATTTTTGGCTCCATCACTTAAAAGTTCCCCGAGATGGCCATTCTTTAACAAGTTTGTCACCTCTTTTCGTATATGCAGATAGTCCCTAGTTTTATTGTCGTGCATCCCATGATATTCACACCACAAGTTGGGATCCTTCTGGCTAGGATCAGATCTGATTAGCTTCGTGAATTATACTTCTTTGATATTTCTCATCGCTGATACCAACTTCACTAAGCTGATATTGAAGTTATAATAGATAACTTGGGATATGGGGAGTCTCGAGCCCCTGATACCTCTTTTTCTTGCAATAACCTATTGTTTCGGTAATGGTCGGTTCTTCTATTGATAACGAACCTGTCCGAGGATAAAAACCATTTGCTGCTACATCCCTCGATTCTTTATATGGCAAGAAACAACCTTTAGAAGACTATTGATCCGCATCGAAGTCACTTTTAAACTTATTTTGGTTTTTATAGTCTCATCCCTTGGTTGATGTTGGGAACCTAAGTTGATCGTCTTCTATTCTTATTTTTGACTTGTAACGATTTTCGACATCCGCGCATGTGGTTGCTTGGAAATCGAGCAGGCTTTCCTTTAACCTTTACGAGGCGTTAGAACTTCGCGGATTCAAATCCTTTGTGAGCGCCTCTGCTACCCACTCATCTGGTATAGCTGGTAGCAACATCCTCTCTTTCTGGAACAGGATCACAATTTCTCGTAACAATTCGGACTCACCTTGTGCAATCTGGAATATGACCGCCTTCCTGGCTTGCACCTTTCTTGCCCCGGCATGGGCCTTGATGAATGAAGCTATAAGCATTTCAAAAGAGTGAATACCAAGTCAGGGCTCTCTTTGAGTCAAATAGCTCCTTTACACAGTTGTGGTGTAGGTTGTGATGTGCTCCTGCGGATCCAATGTCTGATCGTATTTTTGTATGTACGAGCAATTGCGTATAATTTTCGAATCTGAGCATTTCAAAACTCGTAGTGTGCTTAGAATCTGATCTATTCAGGCATGAAGCTCCTTCACATTTTGTTCCATCTGTTTGTTCATTTTCCTTATAAACCTCATTAGATCAGTTTTGAAGGGGTCATTCCCGTTGTCATTCCTTGATCTACTACCGGTCCCTTCGGTACCATCAAAACCGACCTCCCTCCTTGGGGTTTTATTAGCGATTCTTTGTGCCGTTTGATTTGCAGGAGAGCTGGGAGGAGTCGGTACCCTTCCATTTGCATTATTGGAAGCACTTGACAACGCTTGTTTTAACACCATCATTACCTGGTCCTGTCTTGAAAGGTGCCTCATGATTGTCTTCTACTATTCTCTTAAGATTTTCACCGTTTCCACGACATGTTCTTCCTCCATGTCATTGGGATTTGGTTCCCACACATGTTGGGGGTACTGCCTTTCACGAACCCAGGTTGCTTCGTGCCCTTCGTTACGTGTGTCGCTGATTGAATCTTATGTTAAGGCAAATCTTTGTGTCCGTCAACATTGTACGTGATGTTGTCATCATTAGATGCCATTTATGATTTCTTACTAGGAAAAATCAAACAAATTAGTAACAAACGTAAGGATCAAAACAATTATGCAACTATCTAAGACCCATGCTAGGTGCCAAACTGTTTACCCGAAAACAAAGTACAATTAAATTTATTACGTGATTTATAGACAAGCGAACTGATTTGATTCGAAAATGATATTAAAATAAGACATATCAATAGAAATTAAAGAAGAAGACAAGCTTGGTTCTGAGAGCAATGTCTCAGATGAGTTAAATAAAAGCAATGATGAAGAGCAAATAAAGTTGTTTAAATTGAGAGAGAATGTAAAATATTGCATACGTTTCTCCAAGAATTTTTGTGTGTTACAATGGCTGTTGAGCCTGCTATTTATAGTTATACCAAAGGAAAGAAGACCCTAGGATGAAGCCTCACTTAAATGATAATAATGGAGTCATTGATGAATATGTAATAGCAGGCTGTGAATGCAAATATTCTCTGTAATAATTTTTTATTTAATGTTAAAAAATATTTTCTCATTGAATGCAATCCGATAACAAATACTTGATCTGCTCCTGTTGACTATGCCCCCTTCAGAATTTACCCGATATCGATTGCAGTTGTTATTTCCTGTACTAGTTGTTATTTGAATTGCGTTTTACTTTTTTTTGGTTCCACGTGCCATGCTATCGTTCGCCCATTTATTATAAACTAATTTTACCCCATGCACTGACCATTAAGAATGAGTTTCTTAATCTTTACTGCAAACATGATGTAAGACAAGGAACTATCTTTTACTAGTCAACAACTCCTGAAGATTCTTTTGAAGGAAAGCCACGGCCATGTCACCAAATGGCCTTTTTCCAATTTTGGGGTGTTTATCGTCGATAGGTACAGTTTTAACAATATTTAAACTAGTGGCTTGGAAACGAGTAGCTTAAAGCCAAATTTTACTAAGTGGTCTGAATTTATATATTAGTTCAAATATCTTTTGAATTAAAAATAAGTTCCGTACATTTTTTAAAAGTTCTCATCATCTATGATCTTAATTTTTCATCACTATGTAGAATGTCAATAGTTTTATACAACACCTATATATTTTAAAGTGAAAATATGCTTTGGTCCGCATGTGGTATTTAAATATTAGAGTAATAAAGTGATTGCTTTAGTGGCCTTATGTTTGATGCATCCTTATCTAGGACTTCTAAGACATGCTCTTTCTGTTATTAATTAGATTAAACATGAGTCTTTTCTGTTTATTGGTATTTGTTAGTCCCGATCAATAATTTTTTTCTTAGTGTTACTAATTGTTTGATTTTTTTGTGAGTTATTATTATCTTTATAATAACGCAAAATATGTGTATTTTATATGTAACTATGAATTTTAATATTATATTGCGATGACACAACTGATTGGTTTGTGTATTGTAGCCTTGTTTCCCTGTTTGTTGCTTATTCTATGTTCATTTGTGGTTACGTGACTTGACGGATCGGTTGGTGTGGTTCTGCGGATCATTTAGAGTTAATTGGGACACTTAGTCCCAAGGTAGGTGCTTAAGTTGAAAGAGTTGACCGGAGTTTGACTATTGTGTAAACGACTCCGTAATAGAGCTTTATGGTTCCGATAGCTTCGTATGGTGATTTTGGACTTTAGTGTATGTCCTTTTGATTTGGAGGTTCACAGATTGATTTGATAATTTTTGGCAAAAATTGGAAAGTTGAAGGTTTGGAAGGTTGAGATGTTTGAGTGAGAGCTGAATTTCTGGATATCAGGTTCGAATTTTGGTTTTGGAAGTTGGAATAGGTCTGTTGTGTCATTTATAACTTGTGTGCAAAATTATAGGTCAATCGGAGTTGGTTTGGTATGATTCGTCATTAGCTTTAGAAGTCCGAAGTTGATTTGTTCATTGGGCTTTAATAGATGTACAAATTGTGATTTTGATGTTGTTTGATGTGATATTAGGCTTCGAGCAGGTTTCTATTGTATTTTAGAATTTTTTTGGTACGTTTGGACGCGGTCTTAGGGGCACCGGGAGTGATTCAGATGGAGTGCGGGTTTTCTTTTGGGCTTAGGAACTTGGCTGAATTTTCTGATGCCTGGTGAGATCACACCTGCGAGAATGGGGCCGCAGGTGCGAGGCCACAGAAGCGGCTGGGAGCTGCAGAAGTTGAGGAAGACTGGAAGTTGTGGGATCGCAGGCGCGTACAAGATACCGCAGAAGCGGAGACACATCTGCGAGGATGGAACCGCAAAAGCGAAAATGAGCATGGAGGAACAACTACAGCAAATGCGAAAGGTTTCTGCAGGTACAGATCCGCAGAAGCGATGGATTGGTAGCAAAAGCGGCAGGTCGAGATTATTAGTGGGCTTCATAGAAGCGTGGGTTTTCCGCAAAAGCATAATTGCAGATGCTATCATTTTGTCTGCAGGTGCGGGATCGCTGGGCAGTGTTTTAAAAATGAGGATTTGAGCTTTTATCTCATTTTGGAATGTTGGGAGGTAAGACTAGGGCGATTTTTGGAGATTTTTCCACCTAGATTTAAGAGGCAAACGACTTTTAATCACTTTTGTCCATAAATATTGAATACCCATTGATTATTACGCCTAGTTTTCATGAATCTAAGTTAGAATTTGGGAATTTCTGGACTATGTTACTAGAGAGTGGAATTTGAGGATTTGAGGGTCAATTTGTGGTTGGAATTGGTTGATTTTTGTATGGTTGGACTGGCAGTTGAATGCGTGTTGGAATTTGTGAATTTTGTTGGGTTCTGAGGTGCAAGCCTGGGGTTAACTTTTTGATTTGACGTAAAGATCTTAGCTTTGTCTTTTGGAATCACTTCCAATGGATTTTATTGATAGTATTACGTTATTTGTCTTTATTCAAGCCTTGCGGAGGTTGATACATGCGTGAAGGGTTTGTTAGAGGAGTAATTTGGCTTACTTGAGGTAAGTATCTTATCTAAACTTTGTTGAGGCACTAGATGCCTGTATTATTTGTGATAGCTGCATGCTACGGGTGCGCACATGTGTGGGTTTTGAGAACATGTGCTAACACCTAGGTACTTATTCATGATCGAGTAGTGCTTAGGCTGTGGCAGGATTACTGATGCAGCGTCACTTACATGGCATGAGTTCTCAGTTATCTTCTCAGAGAAATTTTCTTGTAGACTCGTAGAGAGGAGTTCCATAGGAAGTTTGAGAAACTATGCCAGGAGGGCATGACCGTGACTCAGTATGAGATGAGGTTTTCAGAGTTGGATCGTCATGCAGTATGATTGGTTCCCACTGAGAGGGAGAAGATTAGGAGTTTCATTGATGGCCCGAGCTATAGATTACGCTTAATTATAGCTCGGGAGGTTGTGACGGGTGGGAAGGTTGATGAGGTGGTTGATATTGCTAGAATCTTAAAGCTGGTTTGCAGGAAGGAGCATAAGGAGCGGGAGGCCAAGAGGCCTCCTAGTTCAGGTGGTTTCAGCACTGCCTTATCTGGAGGCTAGTCCTACTAGAGTAGAGGTCATTCTTCTAGGCCCGTTCAAGTAGCTCACCATGTTCCTTATGGTTCCTCTATTAGTCAAAGTTCCTACAGTGCACGCCCAGCTCAGTAATCATTCAATGTGTTGATGGTGTAGAGTTCTTATCGTACTTCATCCGCCCACGTCTCCACAGGTAGTTATATAGGCTATCAGGGTCAGCAGCCTGTCAGGAGTGGTTGCTATGAGTGTGCAGACTTGAGTCATCTTAAGAGAGATTGCCCCAGACTATTGAGTAGGGTTCCAAAGAAAAGTTCTCACCCTATGAGTTTTATACCAGCAGCTACAATATCCGCACAACCAGCTCAGGGTGGGGCTTAATCAGCTTGAGGCTTTCCTAGAAAGGGAGGTCGATTAAGCGTGGTCAAGACCATTGCTACGTATTTCTAGCCACGCTAGAGGTAGTTGCTTCAAATTTCGTGATCACGGGTATTGTTTTTGTGTGCCAAAAGAACTCTTCCATATTATTTGATCCTGGTTCCAATTATTCATATATGTCATCATACTTTTCTCATTATTTGGATATACCCTGTGATTCTTTAGTTATGCATGTTCAGGTATCTACACTGGTGGGTGATTCTATAATGGACCGTGTGTACCGATCCTGTATAGTGACTATTGGGGGATTAGAGACAAGATTTAATCTTTTACTGCTTAGCATGGCTGATTTTGACGTGATTTTAGGCATGGATTGGTTGTTTCCATGTCACGCTATTCTGGATTGTCACGCTAACACTGTAAAGTTGGTGATGTAGGGGTTACCTAGGGTGGAGTGGAGAGGCTCTCTAGAATATGCTCCTAGTAGAGTTATTTCATATTTGAAGGCCCAACGGATCGTTGGGAAGGGATGTATTCCATATTTGTCCTTTGTGAGGGATGTTAGTACTGATACTCTACCTTTACGTGAGTTTCAGTAGTGAAAGACTTTCTATATAATTTTCCTGCAGACCTGCCAAGCATGCCACCAGACAGGGAATTGATTTTGGTATTGATCTAGTGCTGGGACTTAGCCTATATCTATTCCTTTATATCATATGGCACCAGCAGAGTTAAAAGAATTAAAGGAACAACTTCAGCAGCTACTTGATAAGGGATTCATCAGGCCTATTGTGTCACCTAGGGGCGCACCAATTCTATTTGTAAAGAAGGATAATGGTACTATGCGGATGCATATTGATCACACACAGTTGAACAAAGTTACCATTAAGAACAAGTATCCTTTGCCACGCATTGATGACTTATTTGGCCAATATCAAGGTGCTAGAGTGTTCTCTAAGATTGATTTGAGGACTGGGTATCACCAGTTAAAGATTTGGGATTCTGATATTTTGAAGACGGCATTCAGGACCCGCTAAGGTCACTTTGAGTTTCTTGTGATGTCATTTGGGGTAACTAATGCCCCAGTAGCCTTTATGCACTTGATGAACATTGTAATCCAGCCATATCTTGATTCCTTTGTCATAGCTTTCATTGATGATATATTGGTGTACTCACGCAGCCAAAAGGAGCATGAGCACCATCTAAGGATTATACTCTAGACCTTGAGGGAGAAGAAAAAGAAGCTATTTTTTAAATTCTCCAAGTGTGAGTTCTGGCTTAACTCTATGGCGTTCTTGGGCCGCGTGGTCTCAAATGAGGGGATCAAGGTAGATTCGAAGAAGATTGATGCAGTTCAGTGTAGTCCTAGACCGTCTTCAGCTATAAAGATTCAGTGCTTCTTGGGTTTGGCATGTTATTATCGCTATTTTGTGGAGGATTTTCTCATACATTGCTGCACCTTTGACTAGATTGACCCAAAAGGATTCCCTATTCACATGGTCTGATGAGTGTGAGGGGAGCTTTCAGAAGCTCAAGACTGCTTTGACCATAGCTCCAGTTTTAGGCCTTCAGCATCGGGTTCATATACGATTTATTATGATTCTTCTCGGATTGGTATTAGGTGTATCTTGATGTAGGAGGCTAGTGTGATTGCATATGCTTTGTGCCAGATGAATCCCCATTAGAAGAACTACCTTATTCATGATCTAGAGTATGCAGCCATTGGTCACGCATTGAATAATCTGAGGCAGCATCTCTATGACGTGTTTTGTGAGGTATCACAAATCATTGGAGTCTACAACATTTTTTTAAGAAGAAGGATATAAATTTGAGGCAGCTGATATGGTTAGAGTTGTCAAAAAGACTATCATATCACCATTTTGTATCATTTCGGGAAGGCCAATGTGGTGTCGATGCCTTGAGTAGAAAGGCTGAGAGTATTGGTATCCTTGCATATATTCCAATTGGTGAGAGACTACTAGCGTTGGATGTCCAGGCCTTGGCTAATCAGTTCATGAGGATAGATATTTCGAAGCCCAGCCAGTTTCTTGCTTGCGTGGTTTCTCTGTCTTCTTTCTATGAGCGCATCAGATAGCGTTAGTATGATGACCCCCATTTGCTTGTCCTTATGGACATGATGATGCCAAGTAGGTTTCTATTGGAGGGATGTTGCGGATGCAGGGTCAGATTTGTGTGCCTAATATAGACGGGTTATATGAGTTAATTCTTGAAGAGGCTCACGGTTTGTGGTATTCCATTCATCTAGGTGCCACTAAGATGTATTAGGATTTGATTCAGCACTATTGGTGGTGGCGAATAAAGAAAGATATAGTGGATTATGTGTCTCGGTGCTTTAACTGTCAGCAGGTAAAGTACGAGCATCAGAGGCCGGGCAGTTTTTTTCAGAGACTTGAGATTCCCGAATGGAAGCGGGAGCAGGTTACAATGGATTTTGTTGTAGGGCTCCCACGAATTTTAAAGAAATTTGACATAGTTTGGGTGATTGTGGACCGGTTGACTAAGTCTCCACGCTTTATTTCGATACTGACTACCTACTCCTCTGAGCGACTGTCTTAGATCTATATCCATGAGATTGTTCGTCTTTATGCTGTGTTGGTGTCCATTATCTTCGATCAAGGCTCGTAGTTCACATTGCTAATAGAGAATACCAGGCCTCGTATGGGGTGAACTTCTTGCAGAGATAGTAGATGGCCTACTCCTTTCTTCACGTTTTGTCATGTTGTCCCAGAACACAACCGAATGCTCCATCCAAAACTACAAGGTAGAGCAATAGAGGTCTACCTGGTTCGGGCGAAACCAGAACTGGCGGCGTTGATAGGTATTCCTTGATTTTGTCAAAGGCTTTCTGATAATCATTAGTCCATTTGGTAGCGGCGTCCTTTTTCAACATCTTGAAGATTGGCTCACAGATGACAGTGGACTGAGCTATGAATCGGCTGATGTAGTTGAGTCTCCCTAGGAAACTCATCACGTCCTTCTTGTTCTTCGGCGGTGGCAATTCTTGAATGGCTTTAACCTTTGATGGATCCAGTTCTATTCATCGTTGACTTATAATGAACCCAAGTAGTTTTCCGGCAGGGAACCCGAATGCACACTTGGCGGGATTCAGCTTCAGGTTGTACCTTCTCAGTCTGTTGAAGAATTTCCTCAGATCTTCCATATGGTCAGTGGCTTTCTTGGATTTTATGATGACATCGTCTACATACACCTCGATCTCTTTGTGTATCATGTCATGGAAAATAGTAGTCATGGCCCTCATATAGGTGGCCCCAGCATTCTTTGACCCGAATGGCATCATCTTGTAACAATACATCCCCCACGACATAATGAAAGTCGTTTTCTCAGCGTCTTCCTCATCCATCCATATCTAATGATACACAACAAAACAATCGATGAATGATTGCAGTTCATGCTTGGCGCAGTTGTCAATTAGAATATGTATGTTTGGCAAGGGGAAGTCGTCTTTCGAACTAGCCCGGTTGAGATCCCGGTAGTCGACACAGACTTTAACCTTCCCATCCTTCTTCGGTACTGGCACAATATTGGCTAACCATGTTGGACACTCTACTACCCTGAGAACCTTGGCTTTGACTTGCATGGTGACTTCTTCCTTGATTTTCAAACTCATATTAGGTTTGAACTTTTTGAGCTTCTGCTTTACCGACGGGCATGTCGAATCAGTTGGCAATTTGTGAGCTACAATAGATGTGCTGAGACCGGTCATATCATCATATGACCAGGCGAATATGTCCTCATATTCCCTTAGAAATTCCGTGTACTCTTTCTTTTCTGATGGTGACAGATGAACATTGATACGCGTTTCTTTGACATTCCCTGTATCTCCCAAGTTGACAATATCAGTTTCGTCCAAGTTAGACTTAGGTCTATTCTCAAAGTCCTCAACCTCTATAAGGACCTCTTCTGGTATATCATCTTCTTCCGAGTCTATATTCGTTCGTTGCGTTGTCTCATTGCAAGTCACAATTGTCGGTTCATCAAGATAAGTAATAGTAATGCTGTGTTAATAAAGTGAACGATAAAAGTAATAAGAGCAAGATTTATAAGAAACTAAAATGCTTTGATAAATTCATAATTGTTTTGAATATTGGAGCTCTTATTTTAAAGAAAATGCAGAAAGAAAGTCAACTAGGGAAAAAGTGAAAGATAATGCATGGTGCTTTGTTCATCCTTGCTACGCTGAAGCTTTCCGGGCTTTGGTGGTTCTAATGGACCAATTGTTAAGGCGTTCTCCTCAACTCACAGCTTGTATAGAAGGGCCTTCCTCCCCTTCCTCCTCGAAAATGACACAACAGTCCATATTATCATCTTCCAGAAACAAATTCCTCATTGTTGCCAGTGCTTCCTCTTGTTCTGGTCCATATATGACATCGGCTGGCTGAAAAGTTTGCTCCAAGCGAGGTATCAGATGCTCTAGTGGGTAATAAGGTCCTCTCCATGGTGGCGACCATTCATTGAACTCTTTCCATGTATACTCGTATCCCAAACCGAAGGTGGTACCATGTTTCTTCAGCTTGACAGGCTTGGCGATTCCTTGGAGATTCTTGCCGAGTCCCTTATCAGGCTCGTATCCACACCAATTCAGTATGCTTTCAATATTGTTGTCCCACCATTTATCGTTGTCCACGGCGTTGACTCGCTCAATGTGGTGGTAAGTTTCTCCATCTATCTTCCTTCTTTCTTCGATCGCCGGGATGGTCTGGCGATTATATATGGGATTGCTACCATCGCCATGAATAATTATCTCTAGGTGATTCCACTCAAATTTCACTGCCTGATGTAGGGTAATGCTACAACTCCAGCGGCATGAATCTAGGCTCGTCCCAATAGCAAGTTGTAAGATGCTGGGATGTCTATCACCTGAAAATCAACGTCGAACCAAGTCGGTCCCATTTGCAGGCACAAACTGAATTCCCCAATAATGGACCTTTGGGAACCATCAAAAGCTTTGACGTTGATGGCCATATCCTTGATCTCATGCAGGCTCTTTCCCAATGTTCTGAGAGTCACCAATGGACAAATATTGAGGCTGAACCCTCCGTCAATCAAAATCCTGGTGATGAAATAATCTTCGCATTGCACAGTGATGTGCAATGCTTTGTTGTGGCTTAGCCCTTCTGGTGGCAGCCCATCTTCGTGGAAAGGGATTTTATAACTCTCTAATACTTGTCCTACCATGTTCACTATTTCTCCTCCATTATGTTGCTGGGCATATATGCCTCGCTCAGCATTTTTAATAAGGGATTCTTATGTGCGATAGAGCTTTGTAGTAGAGGTATGATGGAGATCTAGGCTGGCGTCTTGTTCAATTGATCAATGACCGAGTGCTCCTTTACTTGTATCTTCCTCCAGAGATCATCAGGCCCGATCGGTGACGGTCAGTCGTCCGAAGGCTTGCTTACTGGACTCAGCTAGACATTCTAGAGTATAAACCCTGCCGGTTCTGGTCATACCCTGTGCTGCAAGTTTTTCTCTAGATTTGGTTTTCCCTTTTTCTTCTTTCCTGGGTTGTGTAATCCCAAAGGATGGCTTTCGTATGGAATGGTGTTACAGCTGAAATTGCTACATGAATGGGTACCCTTGCTTTAGGAGGTAACACAATAACTTCAAATGGGACACGTGCCTTTGGGGATCCAAACTCGACCTCAATCGGTCCTGGCACTTTTGCAGAAGAAGGTGCTTCGAACTCAAGTGGTATGGACATGTTCATTTCGGCGTCTCCAGAAGGCTGGATCTGGACGACAATCGGATTAAGTGTGATCGTTGGTTTCTTTGGCTCGTCCCTTTCAGCAATCAATCTGATCGATCCTTCGGGGTCTCAATCATCTTCTATCTCTATCATGTGAATTCCTCCACCTTTGTGGTCAGGCAGGGGGTTGTTGCGGACATTCAAAGCAGGCTCCATAGCCACAATAATCTTGTTGTCGATCAAAGCTTGGATCTAATCCTTCGAAGAGCGGCACTCATCAATGGTATGCCCCTTCATGCCGGAATGGTATGCACAAGTTTTGATTGGGTTGACCCATTGGGAGGGATTTTCGGGAGTTATGGCAGGGATAGGGGTGACATAACCAGCAGCTTTGAGCCTTTCATACAGCTGGTCGATAGGTTCGGCAATGGTGGTGTACTGTTGGGAAGGTTTGTGGTCGAAATTTGGTCGAGGTCTAGGGAATTTTTGGTGAGTGGGAGGTGATTGATAGTGAGAGGGCTGAGCATTATAGTTTGGTAGATGGGTGCGGGTTGGGAATATCTTGGTGAAGTGGGCTGATATGTGGGAGGTAGAGACGATTGGTAATTAGGCGGTGGAGCTTGGTAAGAGGGTGAGGGTGCTTGGTAATTTGGGGTAGGTTGATATGTGAGAGGAGATATTGGTTAGGTTTGGTATTTTATTGGGGATTTTGTTCTCTGTGCAACGATCACGGCACTCACATCCCTTTTCTTGGACGCGCCACCAGACTGCAGAACCTTGTTAGTAGCCTGTAACGCTTCAAAGTTTGTGACCATACCACTTTTAATACCTTCCTCGATCCTTTCCCCTAGCTTAATGATATCAAAAAACTTCTGGCCCTCAATCATCATCAACCTCTCATAATATTGTGGGTCTTGAGCTCGGACGAAAAAAATGTTCATCTATTCTTCTTCTAAGGCCGGCCTGACCTTAGCAGCCTCTGATCTCCAACGAGTAGCATACTCGCGGAATGTCTCTGTAGGCTTCTTCTTTAAATTCTGGATGTAGAATACATCCGGTGCATTCTCCTTGCTGAATCTGAACCTGTCCATGAAATCGGATGCCATACTTACCCAATTTTTCCACTTCTTTGGGTCTTGGCTAATGTACCAAGATAGAGCATCTCCTTTCAGACTTCTCATAAAGAGCTTCATGCGAATCTTTTCGTCCTTTCCTACTCTGACCAGCTTGTTGCGGTAGGTCCTCAAGTGAACTCTGGGATATCCTATGCCGTCAAACATCTCAAACTTGGGAGGTTTGTACCGCTCAAGCAGTTCGACATCTGGCTAAATACAAAGGTCCTCGTAATTCAGTCCCTCAATCCCTTTGCTTCCTTCGACACCCTGAACTCTGCTAGTCAGCTTCTTGAGTTCTACAGCCAGGTTTTAGATGATAGAGTCCTTGTCATCCGATTCCAGTATGCTTGAAATAGGTTGGGTATAGTGTGGCATGGTTTCCACGTAGATGGGGGTATTGTAAAGATGATCATTTGTAGAGTTTAGTGGTTCAGGGATGAGCAGTGGGGTGTTGTCTAAAGTATGGTATGTGCTGCAGTGTTGATGGGGAGCAGGTTGTTTCTGTGGTTTCAGGATGTTTTGTGGAGATGTGGGATTTTGAGCATTGGGAAAGTTTACATCTGGAGTAGTAAGGGAAAATGAAAAGTTTTACAAGTTTCGAACTTGGTCCAATTCTTCTTGAAACTTCAATAACTTCTGCTCGAGCTGGGTGGCACTTTCTTTGGAAACCTGAATACCCTGAGGAACCTCCACCCTTTCGGCCAAGTTGTTCAAATCTTCCATTTTTCTTCTATTCTTATTTCCGATAGGAGGAGGAGGTGGAGGGCCCTTGGATCTTGTAGAGTAGGATGATGATTCCAGAGTACACGAACTAACTTTTTGGGGAGGGGAATAAAACAAAACAAGGTAACAAGTTAGTAAGGATCATGATATTTAAACACATAGTGCAATAATATAAATCGTGTCCTAATTTGGGTACCTTGTTGTGCCCGGAGTAGGCCTAGCGACAAGTTGATTTGGAGAACTTATAATGCTAAATGCCTCGTTTTATTGATAAAAATAAGACGAATCCCAAACCTACACTAAAATTGCAGGAAATAAAAAATGTCACTAATGGCCATTAGCCTTATTACATTTAAGGCAAAACGAAAAGGCCTTAACTACTTAGTCCTAGAAGGACCTTCCCCATACTCAGCATCTTTATCTCCATCGAATAGCTTCACCAGCTCACGCAGTCCCAGCAACAAATAGACTCTAGCCAAGTGTCCTCCTTCATTTCTGGGTGAACTTCCTTTCCAACTCTACTAAACCCTGCTCCAAATACCCTAGTCACTTATTGACGCTGACAGCCATATCTTTCCATTCTTCAATCAGCTTTTGATAGGCTTCTTGACTCTTGCATTCCTGAATCCTCTTACGCAATTGGTTGTACTTAACCCGTACCTCAGCTTTTTCGTCGATGATCCTATGACGTCGAACAAACCCGGGTTGTCCTAACCCACTATGATCGTCTTCCAACCAACTTGGATAGTATGGGGTATAACCAACATGGTACCTGTCTGGTTCTATGGAATCCTTTCCCAAGATGATTTTGTAGTGCCACATGTGCTGAGCCTGGCACTTGTGAGGGCTATTGTCATTTTGAAAGTCGGCCCTAAAGTGACTTATCTTATCGACACTTGGTATAACCTACTTTTTTCCTGCCTGCCTCATGACTCGGAAAGGGACATAAGGATAAGTTCCTCTCAGACCGATGAGTATAAGAAATGGTGCATCCTGAGATCGGATGATGAGCTCTTCAGTAGGGAACCATTCGAACATCCACTGCACTTGGTCTTCTTTCAGATTTTCAAACAACTCTACCCACCCTTTAGCACCTTCTGGCTGAGCAAATATGTTAGGCATATAGTTCATTCGCCTTGGCTGATGGAAGGCGATATGATCATCACAGTCTCTACGCAGAATCTCTTGCCGATATTTACCCTTTTGGAGTTGCTCTATGAGCCAGATTTTGAGTAGTAAGTTACAACCCTCAAAGTGATTGTCCCCTCGTTGATAGTTTTCAGGGCTCGATATATCTCTATGGTAATCATAGGTACTATGTTGAGAGGCTACCCGCCAATCCCTTCCATTAGAGTCTTGGTGACCATGGCTAGTATGATATGGATCCTAGCCTTCTTCATAGGAAATACTATTATCCCCAAAAAGTAGAACATAAAGACGAAGACTCTTCTGTGGATATGCCCCAATGAGGTGAGGGCGAATTCATCTGGGTAAGTGCGGTGGTAGGACTTGCTATGGCTGTACCTCTCGTACAGATAGTCAAAGGGAATGTAGGAATCCTTCAAGGAGGTCAAGTCTGTGTTCTTCTTTAGTCCCATCATTTTGAGGAAACTCCTACCCTTGCGATTTTCTGGCTTAAGCAAACCCGGAGTCTTCCATGGAATACCAGCTAATCCTCCTATTTCCTCGAGCAAATGTGTCATTTCAAGGTCCCCGAAGCGGAACACAGATCTGTTGTTATCCCAGAATAGAGTTGCAGCCTCTATGATTTTGTTGTCGGGTTGGATTTCCAAGAGAGAAGGCAAATTTCCCAAATATTTTTGGACGAGGGTCGATCACTGGAGTGAAGGTCTTCCCACCAACTTAGCAGCCTTGGTGAATGTTGGTTGCCATGCTGAATCTGGGGACTTCGTGCCTCATTTTCTGTAAAACAAAGTGTTAGGACCTTACCCCGCCGGACTCGACTATTTAAACCAATAATTAGCATAAACAACATTTAGTTCTCCAAATGAATGCACAGAATATGGTAATGTCTATTTGGGTTCCAAGGAAAGTGGACTTTGGACAAGGCTATCTTAAAGAGTCATTATGTGGACAACATAACTGACTCGGCTAGGTTTGACCATGATGCATGCACAGTTAAACAGAGTATGGTTTCTATGGGGTATTAGACCGGTACCCTTGAGCGGAAAACTCAAGAGGGAATGGCACGAAATAGTCGACTGCATATCTGATCGACTGGTTTTACCGCAAATATGCCTTTGCCAAATTTAGGAGGTGATAATATCGGAAGGGCGCAACCACTCATTATAAGCGTTGCTATGGTATTTTGTTAGGAACAAGTGGAATATGATGTTGAAGATGCAATTACAAGAATGAAACAAATTGTCATGTATTTGCACGTTCATAAAGTAATGATTACAATAATTGCTCATAAATACAACAATATTGAAGGAAAGCGGTAAAAGAAAGCATTAAAGAAAAGAAACAAAGAGCCAAGTCAGTTTCAAAGTAGAAGAAGAAATAAAGACTTTAAATAAATGCAATAATAAAGTCACAAATAACATGAAATGGTAAAAGCCTAAAGGATTCCCCAGCAGAGTCGCCATGCTGTCGCGCTTCCTTTTTCTAAGGCAAAATCGGGCTTGTGACATTTGGGAGGACAACTTTTTCCCTTTTGGGAATTGGGTTTTGGAATTTAAGAGTCGCCACCTAAAGATTAAAGTGCATTAGGACACTAAAGAAGGGTTTGAGTTGGAAGAACCAGAGTTTGGGTAAGGGCTAGAAATTATCTCGAGGCAATGTGTTAGGCACCCCTCAAGATCCATTAGTGTGGTTCCTGGCCATGTTATAATTGTGACTTTACATGATCAAGTAAGCAAGTAAGGGCTAAATAGAAGGGCTTGTATGTAACATTGCAAATAAGTTGAACCTTTGAGAAAAAGTAAAGAGGGCAGAATTTATAAAAAGATTTAAACAATTCTAGAGAAAGCAGATGAAAAGCAAGTAGAAGGGAGGGGGGTCCTAGGTTTATGATCAATATGGATCACGTCAATGCAATATCCAGTAATCACTCCTTGGAAGAAGGGCTACATGAGATATTAGTACATCGGTCATCATCTCCATATCTACCCTTCCCACCCCGTTAAGGTCTTAAGGCGCAGAATAGTATCGTTACTTATTGCATGTTATTACCCGTTCCAATCCTATCAGTCTCGGAGGCATCGAGACTATTAATCTTAAAGGGGAAGAAGTTGGGGCTTTTCAGAGTTTCAAAAGGATAAAAATCTAGGCGACGAATAATAACAGATAGCAGTTAAAGGGGGAACAAATAGCAGTTAAGGCTCATACAGGCCTCCTCACTTAGAAGAGCAAATACATTATGACTTCAAATACTGGTTTGGTCTGAATTAAATTAAAGCGTAGAATAGGCTGATTCATCACATATTTCTCAGATGAGGAGTCCGAATTAGCCTTGTCTGGATGTAGTTATCAAAGACTGATATCGTTAATTAACTACCTAAAGTTTGCCTAAGTGAGACCTATAAGTAGGACATCTAGATACGGGAGAAAGATACTGGTTTCAGAAGCATATTTATTAACAGCAGGGACACAAATTTTGCATGCGTTTAAACAATGTTGTTACCAGTTTTAAACTTATTAGCGAGTTGAGGGATTCAAACTGATTGATTACTCCTATAGGCATGCTTTCTAAGTGTGATTGATTTTACGAAAATGCAGAAATCCTATAGGAATGATGTCTAAACACTGATTTTATTATTTAAACCTATATATCGTTTGCCTAGTGGTGGATAGGTATACAGAATTCAGGAAACCCTACAGACATGCTTTCTATATGACAAGCAGAATGTAGAATCCTATGGGCATGTTTTATATAGGATGCAGAAATACAAAAGTTATCGACATGATATATATGCAGAACTTATAGGCAGGATTTCTAAGATGCAAAAGTGCAGAACTTAAAGCAGGATTTTTATATGAAAATGCAGAACCTAAAACGGGATTTCTATATGAAAGATGTAGAAGTGCAGAACTTACCATGATTTGCAGAAGTAAATACCTAATGAGCATGATATCTACCCTTATTCATAAAATAAGTAACCCTCCCTTTTCCACTAACCATCCCCAATAGTATTACAAATTATTACAGCACAGAATGAATCAGAAAAGTAAAAGTAAAAATTACATCAGAAGCTCTAGCTACATCCAAACAGCCTAATTCAGACTCAAAGTCCAACAATATGAGATAAACTAACTTTTGGGATCAGATTTCCAAAGACTTTCTCATATTTGGGGTGTATCAGAGCTCCCAGGAGTCTCAAAGGATTCCGGGCGGTGCTTACACCCCAAAACATTGCAGAATTAAGAATATAGTGCAGTGTGGAAATGCTAGCCCTCAGCTATCCAAGTTCAGAGGGAACTCAAGGTCCCAGAGCAAGGCTCATAAGAGAGCGGCAGAACTTAAGAGTCTAAGAGTAAGTGTAAGTGCACAGGGGAAAGGGAGAGGCGTGGCAGGCTAGTGGTCATGCCCAGCAATTGGAGTGCTGGCATACCTCTGACCAGCTTGTTAGCCAAGCATTGAGAGTTAGGATCCACTGTGGATCAGGTTATGGCCTGGGCAGTAATTAGGATACTGTCAGGCCATGACCTTAACTCAGGCACACAGAAGGGAATAGGGGTAGGGATTCATAACAGAAACATAAGCAAAGAAAGGAAATATTTAGCACAAATTGCTGAACATGAGCAGTAAAGTAAACAAAAGTCTAAAATTTTAAAGTAAACACATAGGAGTGAAGCAGAAAACTTAAATAAAAGACATACCAGTTTCAAAGGAAAATAAGTAAGAAGACAGTAGCCTTGAGGGAGCCAAGTTGCAAACAAAGTAATTCCAAAATATCTCAAGCAAAGCCAAGTGTTGATTTCAAAAAATATTGCAAGAAAGTAAGTATTTAGAAGTGTTTTTGTTCGTGTGTATTTCCGTGTGTGTAAAGAGGGAAGACTAGGTCTTTATATAGTTTTTAAAAACCAGCAACACATAGGCAAAGAGTGCCCAAACATGGAAATAGCAATCAATTAGTGTCAATTAAGACATCTGGAATCCTTTAATTAAGGAGTCTAATTCAAACGGTTAGTCAGGGCAGAATAAGGAAAAGAAATCAATTCAATAGGGTTGATTAGGGCAAAGAAATCACATAGGGCATAAAAAAGGTCAAATATGCAGTGAGTAATTAAGGAAAGTTGGAATAATAGTGAGTTTATAAAGTAAAATAGGGCATCAATTCGAAAAGAATCAATCAAGAGGATCCCAGATCCAATTGTAATCGCAAGGAATCCCAAATAATTAAGGAAAAGGCCATACAAGTATAGAAATAATTCAAACATTGGCACAGAATCACAGAAGGAATACACGAGACTATGTATTTAAGGAAAACATCACAGGTATAGAATTCTTATACAAAAGGATCAAAATAAAATAGCTAGTGGGGTAAAAGGAGATTCAATCAAAAGAAATCAGTGACGAATCACTAACCTTATTAAAGGATTTCAAAATCAATCACTTGGTTAGTGAAACCCTTTGAAAGAGGAGCTTTTTTCATATAAAAAGCATACAGCTCAAACAAAGAAAGAGTCTAACAATGAAAGTTTTAGAGTCATAAGAAAACAGGATTCAAGTTCGATTACAGGCTCATAGTGAATCTTAAAGCCTAGGGTTCCAAAGTGAAACCCTAATACAATTTACCCAAAGAAAACCCCCAAATCTTAGGTTTTCAAATTGAGTCAGACAAAGAGGTGAGAAATCAAGGTCACTGAGAGAGGCTCAGAAGCCCCTTTCAAAGGCTTATGAGAGGCAAACATACACAAATAAGTTCAAAAGAAAGAGAGGCTACGAGTTTTAAACAAAATAGGTAAAAGCATGCTAGCAAGAAAATGAACAGAACTCAGCAAGGTGAAACAAAATCAAATAGCTCAAACTTAAACACATATAGCAAAGAATGAGGAACAACAAACCGAGTTACATGAGAACAAAGAACAGAAAAAAAAGTCTTGCATAATCAGAAAATAAACAAGAGAGAGCAAGCTCGATCATAATAAGAAATAAACATACAAGTATAAAACGCACATAAAGAGAGAACAAAAGAGTTAGAAAACATTTAAAGAAATTTTTTCGGAAATCCTAAAAATTGAATTTGAACAATTTTGAAAAGGCGATTTGAGGAATAATCTTAAAATGTCAAGTAAAGGCCAATCATGTCACAGATCTGAAATAAATAGGCAAGTATAGAACCTTAGACGGCTCAAAATTAGCAGAGAAGACCTTAAAATGAGAAGGTGTTGAGGAAAGTAGGATCCGGAGCCGAAAAGACTCATATTGCTCGAACACGCCGAAAAATAGCTGGAGAGGCCATAGATCTTACAGATCAGAGACAGATCTAAATGGAGCCATTGAAATCATCCTTCAAACTTTGAGTGGCTTAGGTTTAATGGTGAGAGAGAGTGAGCACAGGCCATCCATGGCCAGGAATGCCATGGATTCCGGTGAAATCATGCAGGAAATAGGTGGGAATCAACTAAGGTTTCGGGGAGAGCTAGAGAGGATTTGGGAGATGAAGAGAATTCAAAGGCGAAACATTTGATAGAGTGAACTAGCGTAAGGGGGGTTAGGGAATTTAAAAAGGAAAGGCCAAATCACGGCCGTTGATCAAAATGATCAACGACCAAGATTAAAAGGGAAGATGAGTGGGTCTGAAAACGGGTCAAGGGGTTGGGTTAAAATTGAAAATGGGTCGTTTTAATTGGGCGGAATTGGGGTCAATTTGAGGCTAAAATTGAAATAATAATGGGCTATGTGTTAAATAGCCAATTTCTCCCCTTTTTATTTTATAAGAGATAGGTAAAATGATTTTAAAAATAAATTAAAGGCACTGAATTAATTAATGATATATAAATATTAATCTAAAAATACTGAAAATAATTTATAATTATAAAATGTTGCTAATCATAAAAATAGGCTATAATTGCAATTATATGCAATTAATTTTTAAAAATATTAAATAAATTTATAAAAATATACAAAAATTACCTTAATTATGTTTTGGTATAAATATAATAATGGAAATAAATTATTTACCAAAATAATAATTTTGGAGATAATTATTGGATTTTGTACTGCTAAAATAAATAATAAATTAATTTTAAATCTTTAAAAAATTAGGAAAAAATACCAAAACTCTTGGGCATGCTTATATATGCATACACATGCTATTTTGAAAGTATTTTGAGTATAAAAATATAGGAAAAAATTGGGTATCAATACCATGGTTCTTAGCCTTCCACCCATATTTGAAGGTCATTTCCTTCGACCAGCGAGATTTTGGTGCCATGGTTTCCAAAATCTTCTGAACCGACCGGTCCAGACCTTGAACCCATGGTGGTTCCCACTGGGTAGCTGGAACAAATGAAACGGAGAGGTCAACAATAACAAAAAATGATCTTTTTCACGAATGAAGGAAATTAATAAATCGTAAACTAAGGAAAGCAATTCCTTGACTCAAGAAAAGACGGAGTTGTGGCCGTGATGATGTCCCTGGTAGGGATGATGACAAAACGCTCCATCAACCCGCAATCATTTTCATTGTCTACGCTGGTGAGAAGAGTGTGGTTGCCACGTTTGCTGAAGTTTATTACTCCCCCACGAAAAATTTTGGGGCAGTGGAGATTCATCATGTGTGTAAGGGTTAGGGTTTCCTCTGTCTCCATGCATAATTGGTGAAGGTAAGCCACCGTTTGCCATATAGATTGGCTTACTTGCACTAAGCAGACCCGGTACCGGTGGCAATACAACAAACTAATAGGGTCAAGCCCTGCTTTTGTCTGTAAGGAGAATGAACCCAAAGTAAAGGGGTATGCATAGACATATGTAAAACCTTCCTTGGTGAAGGTGACCCACTGTATCATATCCGGACCGTATGTCAAGGTTAGGGAAGTTGTAGTCCCCTTTCACGGTGGGAATACTAGAAGGCTGAATGGAGGAGGGATGCCTACTAACAGTCTAAGTTGACGATGCATAAGGGGCCTTCCCTTGGAAGTCATTAATAGTGCTATGGCTTTTTGTTATAATTGTGTTTACAATGGGAGGTTCAGAATCAACATCAGCGTCCTTCTTTTTCTTTGGGCCTCCACCAAAGAAAAGGCCAGAATTTCTATAGGATGCAGTGAAAGAAGCCATGATAATAAAGGGTTAGTAAAGCTTTTGCTAAAGAATTCGAAGAAGATGGAAAATTTTCTGAGCAGAAGAGTGCAGAGAAGAAGAGACTTATGAAAGAAGTTAAATAATAGGTAGAAGTAAAGTTATAGATGCAAAAAATCGTGGTCATGGTTTCCTTGAAAATTGGTGAAAATATTTGCTAAATCATGGGGCAACACGTCGGGGTATTAAATGCGATAAGACGTGTGTCCTTTCAAGCGTCAGAGACTCTTCGGGAACATTTCCTCCAAGAATAGAATCTTCACCAACTTTCCGGTAATAGAAAGATATGTCACCCAAAAGTAGGGGACTATCTATATGGGGTAAAATTAGTTTATAATAAATGACCGAATGATAGCATGACAGGTGGAACCAAAGACAGGTAAAAGTCGAGTCAAGTAACAACCACTACGGGGAACAACAACAACAATTGATATCGAGTAATTCCTAAAGGGAGCACAGTTATGGGAGCAGATCGAGTATTTTCCATTGGATAGCATTCAATGAAAGAATATTATCTAACATTAAATAAGCAACTGTTACAGAAAATATTTGCATTCATAATCTGCCGTTATATATTCATCAATGACGCCTTTATTATCATTTAAGTGGGGCTTGATCCTAGGGTATTGTTTCCCTAGGTATAGCTATAAATAGCAGGCTCAGCAGCCATTTGTAACACACGAAAATTCTTGGAGAAACAAATGTTATATTTTACTTTCACTCTCAATTAAACAACTTTATTTGCTCTTCATCATTGCTTTTATTTCTGTCCTCGAAGACACTGCTCTCGGAAACAGGCTTGTCATCTTCTTCAATTTATATTGGTAAGTATTATTTTTATCTTATTTATTATTTTCAGATCAAATCATTTCGCTTGTCTATAAATAATGTAACAAATTTAACTATATCGTTTTTCGGTAAACAGCCTGGCTTCCACCGTGGGGCTTAGACAGTTGCGTAAGTGCTTTGGTCCTTACGTTTGTTACTAACTTGTTTGATTTTTCCTAACAAGAAATCAGAAATGGAAGCTAATAATGTCAACATCACACACAACGCTGAGGGACACGAAGATTTGCCTTAACATGAAGATTCAATAAGCGACACCCGTAACGAAGGGGATGAAGCAACCCCGTTTTGTGAAGCGCAGTAACCCCGACATGTTCTGTATATGAGAACGGCAGAAGGCAATCATGTGTCACCTCTCGAGGCAGGACCAGGTAATGACGGAGTTAAAACAAGCATTGTCAGGTGCTTCCAGTAATGCAAATGGAAGGGGCCCGGTTCTTCCCAGCGTTCCTGCAAATCAAACGACTCAAAGAGTCGATAATAACACCCCAAGGGGCGAGGGAGGTTTCGACTGTTCCGGAGGAACCGGTAGCGGATCTAGGAATGACCCCTTCAAAATCGAGCTAATAAGGTTTCTGAGGGAAATGAACGAACCGACATGAATGAGTTTCACGCCCAAATGGATCATATTCCAGGCACAACACCAGTTTTGAAAGGCCCGGATTCAAAAAATACACATAATTGCCATTTAAGCCAAGCGTCGTTCTAGAGTTAATTCTAAAGAGGTTCAAAATGCTGGACATACCAAAATACGATGGGACTTCGGATCTGCAGGATCATATCACGACCTACACCATAGTTGTAAAAGGGAACGATTTGGCTCAACATGAGATCAAATCAGTCTTACTAAAGAAGTTTGGTGAAACTTTCACAAAGGGGGTCTGACATGGTATTCGCTCTTACCCGAGCATTCAATTGACATTTTTGAAATGCTTGCATATTCATTCATTAAGGCCTATGTCGAGGCGAAAAAGGACCAAACGAGGAAGTCGGACATATTCAGGATTGTGCGAGGTGAGTCTGAATTGTTGCGAGAATTCATGATCTAGTTCCAGAAAAGGACGATGCTGCTACCAGTTGTACCAGATGAGTGGGCAGCAACGGCATTCAAAAAGAGTTTGAATTTGCGAAGCTTCGATTCTTCCAGGAAGTTGAAGGAGAGCCTGCACGAATTCCAAGCTCCACATGGCGGATGTCCATAACCATTACGAGTCAAAAATAAGAATAGTAGACGATCAGCTCAGGTTCCCAATATCAACCAAGGGATGGGACCGAGATGAAAACCAAGATAAGTTTAAAAGTTACTTCGATGTAGATTGGCAGTCTTCTAAAGGTTGTTCCTTGCGTATGAAAGAACCGAGGATACAGAAACAAAGTGTTTCGGTCCTCGGACAGGTTCGTTCTTGATAGAAGAACAGGCAGTGGCCGGAACACCAGGTCATTACAGGAAAAAGAGGTAACAGGGGCCTGGGACTCCACATATTCCAAGTTATCGGATTATAACTTCAACATCAGCTTAGTGAAGTTGGTATCAGCGATGAGGAATATCAAAGAAGCACGATTCCCGAAGCTAATCAGATCCAATCCTAGCCAGAGGGATCCCAACTTGTGGTGAGAATATCATAGGAATCACAGCCATAGAATTGGGGACTGCCGGCATCTACGAAAAGAGGTGGCGACTTTGTTAAAGAATGGCCATCTCAGGGAAGTTTTAAGTAATCGAGCCAAAAACAACTACGACCGAAGCTGGGACAAAGCAAAGCCTTAAAGGCAGCAGAAGACTCTCCTCGGTTGACTATCAACATGAATTTCAAAGTGAATGAAATCAACCGTTTAACTTTCTCAGTGGCCAAGAAAATGAGGATACTGGTGACTCACAACAAGTGAATCCGGGAAATCGCGAAAGATGATATCACCTTCACGGAGGAAGATGTCGACGACTCCTTGTTCCACATAATGACGCTCTAGTAATCTCTCTTATTGTTTTAGATTTAACATTAAGCATGTTTTGATTGATCCAGAGCTCAACCAACTTCATCCAATGGAGAGTGTTGGAGCAAGCAAAACTGGCTGGTAACATCATGCCAGTGACAAAACTCTTAGTTGGGTTCAAACTGACAAGTGTGACATCCTGAGGTGAAATCCAACTGCCCACGAACGCTTAGGGAGTAACCAAAAGCACTTTATTCAAAGTGGTAGATGGAGACATGGGCTACAATGTAATCCTCAGGAGGCCGTGGATACATGAGATGAAGGATGTACCCTCAACATATCGTCAACTACTGAAATTCCCTACCCCAGAAGAAATCAAATAGATATGTGGAGACCAACCGGCGGCAAGACAGATGAATGCGGTAACTGTTTCCAGCAGCAAGGGAAAGGAGTCCAACAAATAGCAATTACAGGAACCGGTGCCTTCTACCTCTCCGAATGAAGACGATAAGATTGAGGAATCATCACAATCCTATTAGGTTCCAAGATGCTTTTAGGTACCGGAGGAGACAGATGCAACTAAGTCAACCGCAGAAGAACTCGAGCATGTGGGTTTGTTCGAGCAATTTCCAAAAAGGAAGTTCCATTTGGGAACAGAGTTAAATCCCGAGCTCAAGTCAGGATTTATAATTTCCTTAAAGCTAACGTCGACTGTTTTGCATGGTCGCACTCGTATAGTACATGTATCTCATTAGAGGTGGTCGTGCACATGCTAAGCCTAGATCCGAACTTCCCGGAGCCCTTTAATGGGATACCTCGGAGACATTGCGCTCGGAGCTAGGTTTGTCATTTTCTTTCAATTTCTATTGTTAAGTCTTATTTTTATCTTCTTTTTTTTTTCGGATCAAATCAGTTTGCTTGTCTATAAACCGCTTAATAAATTTAACTGTATCATTTTGCGGATAAACAGTTGGAGCAAGAGGAGCTTCTATTCTAGCCACTGCTTGTCTTGAAAAGGCTGGATCAATTATGGGAACTTTGCAACCATGTCAGTATCAAACCTCTCTCAAGAAGATTGTTGATTGTTATTAATGCAATGTGTTTTTGGGCATCGAGCAGAAATAAATTCTAACTTTATGGTCACCGAAAAGACAATTGTGAAAAAATGTGACGGTCACCCTCTAGCAGTCAAAGACTCTTTGAGGTCTTTTACACTTCAACAGAGAAGAAAGTGAACAAAAACATGTGAGAGAAAGTGGGATTTAAAATTTTTCGCAAGATGAAACTTTTGTATTACTGCTTTGAAATTAAGTTATCGTCACTTTCCACTTAATTTGAGACGACACTTTTTGTATTGTGCGGTATTCCTGAATAATAATCTTCTATATATTATTAAAAGGAGAGAATAAAGTCATCTCCTTAAGCCATGTGGCAGCATAAAAAAAAGTCACATGACATATTTAGTTACTAATTAGTTTTGTAGCTAATAATTAGTTATTAGTTATTATATTTGAATTTAAATATCTATAAAAACGAAAATAATAAAAAAATACAAAACTACCATATATATATATATATATATATATAGATATATATATTAATTGGTTACTTTATTTTAATTAATAAATATAGATATCTCATAGTTAGTTATAACAAAAAACTCAAAAATATAAATATATAAAAAATAATTACCCATTCAAATTGGGTGGGAGTAGTTTCAAGTTGGAGTTTTAAAATTATTTTAAAATTTAAAAAAAAAAGAAAAAAATAAAAATAAAATTAACTATAATAAAAAAAACGAAAAAAGAGAAGAAAAACTACCCATTCAAATCGGTGAGAAGTTTCAAGTTAAAGTTTTAAAATAAAAAAAAAATTAAAAAAAAATTACCATTTCAAATTGGGGAGTAGTTTCAAGTTGTAGTTTTATAATTGTTTTAAAATAAAAAAAAAAACAAAAATAAAATAATAAAAAACTTTTTATTCAAATTGTGGAGTAGTTTCTTTCTAATATTTTATATTCTATATATCTGCTATATATTATTAAATGGAGAGAATAAAGCTCTCTCCTTATTCCATGTAGTATCCTAGAAAAAAACCTTGTGGAATAATCTATATATTATTATTATATCTATCTATAATTAAAAGCCAAAGACAAAAGCCCCACATGAAGCCAAATGGCAAAACAATAACATGACACATGGCATGTTAGAACATTCCTCCTAATTATTAAGAACTACACTAATTAGATAACAATCCCATTATCCTCACTTTTCTAGCCTAACTCCTCACTCCCTCACGTTCTCCCCCCACTCAAAGCACTCACCCCACAATCCATTTCCCCATTTTTCCACGTCAATTATACACACACATCTTTATATATAATAAAAGGACATATGAAACAAGAAGGAGGACTAACGGAGGAAGTGAGAAAACTGATCTACAAATAAGACTGAGAGAGAGAGCTAGCGAAAAGAGGCAACAACAAATTCTTCCTAAAAAAAATCACTAGCTTTCACCAGTTATTACAGACCAAGAAACTAGCAAGAAAAGCTTGAAAATCAGTCCAAAATTCCAGTTTTTTATCCACTGAAACTCAGCGAAACCTGCTGCCAAATATCATTAAAACCA
>MU729834.1:0-12068 GCA_026770625.1 Nicotiana glauca
TATATATATATATATATATATATATATATATATATATATATATATATATATCAATGCATGAATGCAATGCAATGCGCATGACCGCTACGGCGCATAACCCGATCCATTTGGGTACTCGCGCTTACTGTGGGGGTTCAAACTCCGGAGGGGCTCCTACAACCCAAACAAAATATCATAGTAACATACGCTGTGGCGTGCATCCCGATCCACTATCAGTCCAGTTATATGCATGCAAGCCACACAGGCACAGTCAAATATGCCATTTTTACTTCCGTTTATCAGTAATTATAAATTACGTGTTCAAAACCTTAGAATTTTACTAGCCATTTCAAGACAATGTTTAGCTCAGGACTGATATCATGAAAACATGTTATATATCATGGAAATAGTGATAATAATCACTACGGGATCCAAATAACCGGCATGTAGCCCAAATATGTCCATAACCATCCAAGAATGAGGTTTACTAGCCAATTTCTAGCCAATCAACACAGTACAACATCACTCGGGCGGACTAAGCCATAGTCCCCAATCACAATCGACCCCGCACTCACCGTAGAGTACGTGTCTCGTCTTAATATAGCGTCACAGTATGATATACCGGGGTTTCAAACCCTCAGGTCATCATCCACATCTATTACTCACCTCGAACCGGCCACGAGAGTAGTTCGCTAAGCCTTTCCCTTTTGAATCAACCTCCTCAGGTGCCAAATCTGATCAAAACCACAAGGAATACATTAAAATATGCTAATGGAACATAACCCAATCGAAAGAACTCGAAAAACACCCAAAAACACGAAGTTGGTAAAACCCGAGCCCCGGTCCCACTTCTCAAAAAATTACAAAATTCACATTTCCGGAATCCTCGTCTCGCCGCGAGTCCGTACATATGAAATTCATCAAAATCGGAGTCCATTTGGCCCCTCAAATCATCATTTTAAATTCTTTTAGGTTTCAAGCCCTAACCTCCATTTTCACCCTTTAATTCCTTGAATTTTCAGTGTTTAATCCTTGTTTTCATACCATAACAACACTATTCGAGGCTACAAATTCATACCTGATGGAATCCCTTCAAAAACTCTCTCAATTATCGCCCAAAATCGCCTCTCTCGAAGTCCCAAAATATTTTCTAACTTCTGAAAATCGAACCCCACTATTTCATTAAACACTCAGCATTTTTCGCTTCTGCGGTACAATTGTCGCTTATGCGACTTTCGCTTCTGCGGAAATTGTCCGCTTCTGCGGTTTCCTTCAAGTTGACCAAAACCGCTTTTGCGGTTAATAGTCCTCTTCTGCGGACTCGCATATTCTGCGGAACCTCCCAAGCCATCGCCCTTTCGCTTCTGCGGACTCGCTTTTGCGAATAAAATTGCGCTTCTGCGAAACTTGCTGAACTCACACTATTTTGCACCTGCAGAGAATTTTCCGCTTCTGCGAAGTCGCATCTGCGGTCTCCCTTCCGCAGATGCGGAAATACCTGCTGCAACCAAAACCAACAAACTTCAAACTTCAAATTCTCTCGTTCAACCACCCGAATTCAACCCGAGGCCCCCGGGACCTCAACCACAAATACCAATACATCTTATAACATTATTCAAACTTATTCCAATCATCAAAACACTATCGTTAACAAAAAATCACCAAATCACGACGGATTCAAGCCTAAGATTAACTAAAACTTTCGAAACTCACATTCGATCAGAATCCTGACCAAACGACGTCCGATTGACCTGAAAATTTGCAGACATATCCAAAATCACCTAACGAGGCTACTGCAACTCTCGGAATTCCATTCCGACCCTCAGATCAAAATCTCACCTATCAACCGGAATTCGCCAAAATTCCAACTTCGCCAATTCAAGCCTAATTCTACACCGGAACTCCAAATTCAATTCCGATTTCACTCCTAAGTCAAAAATCATCCCCCGAAGCTAACCAAATCACCAAAATTCATATCCGAGTCTTCTAACTATATAGTCAACTTCTAGTTGACTTTTCTAAAACAAGCTTCCTTCTAAGAGGCTAAGTGCCTCATTTTCAACCAAAATCAACTCAATTACACCCAATCAACTCTAATACTGATATTGAAACATGAAGCAACACAATAAGGGGGAAACAGGGTGGGTCATCACAAGAACCTGATCTATGTGCTATATACCTAAATGTTATGCCAAACTTTTCGAATTCTCTCTATGCTTATGACTTAAATTGCTTTTGTATGTGCCTATGATCTTAAGTGACAAAGTAAATGTTGAAAATGGGATCAATGTGAAATGTGAGTTATGGAATATGGAGATTGTGGCCCAAAGTACCGATAAACTAGTACATTTGTAACCAAAGATTGGAGTGAGATGAATAATGAAATAATGGTAACGTCTCGGGGAGATGGCTTAGTAGATCGGGCCATTATCGGAAACCAAGATACATACACATGATGGTAATGTATTGACGATTGGAACTGAAAAGTGTGAATGAAATAATGGTAACGTCTCAGGGAGACGGCTTAGCCGATCGGGCCGTGATCGGACTCTGTTCACGGGAGCGGTGGTAATATGGATAATGATGCAATAGTGTGGGATGCTCCAATCTAAAATTTTAGAAACTACATGAAAATCATTTGAACCTTCTTATATTGTTGGCATGGTGCTTATTTGAAACTTTGTTGTCTTTACGATTTCCTCTTTACTCTTGTACGATTGTTCTTTCTAACAAGATGGTGTTTAGTTATACATACTAGTACTATTCCATAGCACTAACGTCCCTTTTTGTCGGGGGCGCTACATTTTTAAATGAATGCAGGTGGCTCCATCACGGATAGTGCCGATCACGCGTAGCAGAGCATCCTCCTCTCAAAGTGGTGAGCCCCTTTCTCCTTCAAGAGGGTTATGTTGTACACCTTTGTTATAGACTTCCACTTATGAGGTATAGCCGGGGCCTTGTTGCCAGCATTGTTATCATTATCTTTTGTATCCTTAGAGGCTCCGTAGACGTTTGTGTGGGTTATGTACGGTTATTGTATAGGTCAATGGACCATGTTCTAACTTTGTACTATTGCTATCTTCTAAACTATAACTGTATAAAAACTTGGAAGCCTAACTATGGTTTAAGGTTGTGTTATAAAATAAGCTATCAATGTTGAATGTATAACCCCCTTTACTGTCTAATTTAATGGAATTGGATCCCTTAATCGGATTGAGTTGGGTAGAAAGTGTTTGATAAGGCTTGCTCACTTGGGTTCACTCGATTGAGCGCCGATCGCGCCTCCCGAGGTTGGGGCGTGACACTATGCCTATGGTCCAGTAGGCATTAGACCTCTATTTGGGTGGTTCTAGACTTTTCTTAGGTTGCTAAAAAATGATAAAACTAATCCACATTCAAAACAAATAGGACTTCATCCCAAGTTAGCCTCCACATATAAGCAACAAATGCACGCACGCAAATTCTTACATTAGGCAGTAGATGGTTTCAGAATTGAGGAAAATTAGAGTCATCAAGTCCTATAGACATGGCTTCTATGTGATTTTGATTTCAAGCGTACATGCAGTGTTGCTATTTTTAGAGCAACAAATTTACAGATTATAAGTATTACAAATCCTATAGGCATAATCCCTAAATTGTTTGCACAATGAGGTAGTAAAACCGTTTGAGAGCTTAAAAATTACTAGAATTTGATTTTATTAGCATACTTTCTAGGCGAGTAATATCATCCTATAGGAAGTATTTCTAACAGTTGAAATTGGTTCTATAACATTTCATCCCTATAGGCATGTTTTCTAGGCGAACAATGTGATAAAAATAGCAATAACAGTAGCTAGTAACTCAATTAAGGTCCTATAGACATAATATCTAGATAAGCATAAGTGTGATCCTATATGCTTGATATCTAGTGAATACACTGGAATTGCATAAATTTAATGAATATCTATTGACACTGATTTCCTATAGTCAGGCCGTATAATGATGCATATGAGTAGGCATAGTATAACAAGTTGAATGGGTGTGCGATTCCTATAGTCATGGTGTCGAGTAGCACATAGCAGTGGCATGGGAAACAAATAAGGTAATTAAACTCATGCTTTGATAGTAAATAAGTTGAGTGAGTGTGTGATTCTTTTAGGCATGGTTTCTACTAGGGTGCAACGCATGAAAGCCAAAACAACAAGTAGAGCATATTAGTCCTCTAGGCATGCTTTCTACCCATTTATGCGATAATTAAATACCCTGCCCCTTTTACTAATTTCTCCATCTGTTCAATTACAAAATTATTACAGACTCAAAATAAATGAATACAAGTGCGAACTCCATATATTAAAAATACAGGTTCAGTATAAATAGCAGGCCCAAAAGACTATAACCCAGTAAAGTCTTGGCCTTTAGCTAGCTCTTCCCTCATACGTGCAGCAAACCCAAGTCCAAATACACCTCAAATCTCAGAGTACATCAATTGCTCAATTCAAACTCATACAAGAATCCACATTAGGCCCAAAGGGGAGACCCTATTGCCTAATCACAGCAGATGCATGACTTAACCATACCAATTAATAAACTACGCATGAAAATCAAGTAAGCAACTCTACTAACAGTGGCTAAATATTGGAATTTGAAGAGATGCATTTGTTACTTTAGAAGCAGACATAGCAAGGTTGATTAAACAATGAACATGCAAGTTAAGAGAATCAACAAGATTTAGAGGGTAGGTTGATATTGCAGGTTCAAACACTTAGCAAGAGATATCATATTGGGCAGAAAACATATTGAGATAGTTAGGGGAATCATGTTTTCTGAGATTATAGAATCAACATATAAGGGTGCACAATATCAAACCAGTTCAGAATATGGCATTAACCTAAAGGGTTTCAAATGTCAATTTGGTATAATCATAGGCTGGAGACAAGTATTGTACAATTTTAACATGAAAGTTCTAACATGACAGCATATTCAACATACTAGTGGCATAGCTTAACCAATATTAGGAAAACTTAACATGATGGCGAATAGATCATAGTGCTGGAACTTATGGCATGTAAAAGGGTAGATTAGCATGTGAGTTGACCATGTATAAGAGAGGAAATGTGATTTTCCCCCCCAAAGTCTTAGATGATGCTAAATATCAGGATTACAAATAGCAAGGAAACATGTTTAGGCTAGATCTTAAGGCAGTAGAAGATCCATATATTTATGACTAGTTAGCAAAGAACAGTCGATTAAACACATGACTTAGCACAAAAGTAACTCATTCAAAGTAGAGGAATGATTTCATAAGAGTTTTAATATAGTACACAAAGCAAGGAAAGAGAGGGCACATGTTGGATGACTCTTAAAATATGTTACGACCGTGGAAAGAGAGGGCACAAGAAGAACAAATGCCCTAGGTTGGATACACCTATCCCGGTTTGCCCAGTGTACGGGAAAACATTTGGCAGCGTGGTGTGAGTATGATCATCAGCATGTTAGGGGTCGTAGATTTATGGAAATTTCAAAGGCCCACACAGCAAACCAGTATAGATAATGTTACTCCCGCCGTGAAGGCCTGGAGAAAGGGTAAAAGGAATGCTTATGATGTATACGAAAATGGTAAATATTAGGTAAGTGGGGCGAGTTAGTTTAACGGACCTCATCCCCGTTGTGTGAAATGTGTGAGATGTTATTTGGGAGTATGTCACTATGGTACCAATGTATGCTATGGGTGTGGTATGAGGGGTCACATTCAGAGAGATTGTCGTTCGTCTTACAAGGGCATGTGCAAGGATGCGACACAGCCAGCCAGTTCTATAGCTACTACATCCATAGCGCCTCCCCCACCTCGAGGCACTATAACGCTGTAGGGTGTGGAGTATCTAGGTATGTATCAAGAGCTCGGGAGGGCCCAACATGTTTTATGCTATGAGGAGGTGATAAATGATGAAAAATGCATATTTTTGAGTATATTTGCATATTAATTATTTTGTGAGTCATGAGAGATTACATAGTTTTTGAAGTTAAATATAATCATTATGTGTTTCTTATAGGTAGGAACAAGTTTGGATGATAAATGAGCAAAAGATATCAAATTCGATACAAAAGGAAGAAATTGAAGGATATGGAGCTCATCTATTCTCGTGCGTGGTACGAAGACAGACGCGAAAAAGGAGAAAAGTTAAGGCACAAAACAGCAAATAAAAGCAAAGGCACGGAGCGCTTCGCGAAATGGCAGAATTTCAAAAGTTGGATCCACGTCAAAGTCAGCACCTTGCTCGAAGGCAGATGCGGATTCTAGCTTTCCCTAGCCGAAGTGGGATTGGAGAATTTCTCCCTTTAGCAACCCTAAGTGATATAAATACATCAAAAAATGACTTTTGGGAGAGGAGACACTACTTTAGGGTTAGACAACATCCTTTGAGGCAAGAACACACTAGGAGCAAGGAGGAAGATCCAACTACGTGTTTTTCTCCTTCTTCTTCCTATTTTTATCGTTGGTTATGAATTTGAGTATTGTGTTTTCACATAATTTTATGAATAGATAATTTATTATCTAGAGTTCTGATAGAACTTCTTGGAGGATGAATTCTTATTATGTTTTAATATAATTTAACCTTTGGATTTATCTACTTGTTCAACTACATGCTTATTTCAGTTGGTTGAATGGCCAGCAATTGATTGTGCCTATTTAGTGTATACTTCTCAAGAGAGAGTACATATTTAGGTAGTTCTTGAATAACATCACTTCTAACGTATGTGAGATATCAATACAGAGGGTTTAAAGGCGAGATTAGAGATAATAAAACCTTTATGCGATCGTAGTGAGCGGTTAATTAATGCCATCTAGTGTAGTTCGAGAGAATACATCTAGTAAATTATAGTAGTTTCCCGAGAGAGAATTACGACAACCAAAGTACTCAAGATCGGTAGAGAATACCTAGGCAAAAGTATAGTAGACAACCGGAAAGGATTCCAACAATTGGGGAAATCATGACCCTAGATCTCCTAATCTTTTCTCCAACCCTTAGTTTCTTTAGTTGATAAATTTTTCTTGATTTTTCGTAATTATTAGTTAATTAGTTTAAATAACTTAAAAGTTATTCGAGCTTGTCCTCTTGGTGATATTGAACAACTGTAGCTAAACCTTAGTTCTCTGTGGGATTCGACTCCGGACTTTTAGACCGGATTATATTTGCAACGACCGCTTATCCTTTTTAGGACTAGAGTTGGGCGTGATCAAATCCCCACACTTAAAATTTTGCTCGTCCTCGAGCAAATTAAAATAAAGCACATAGGCAAGAAATACCTTACAAAATACACCAATAACAACGATTTATATCAATGCTTAGAACCCATCATATGCACTCTTCATATATTTTTCAAGTTCTAAACTCATGCCAAGAGTATTTAAAATATTTGTTTGACTCTTCTAAGATCCTAGCCTTAAAAATTGACTCATCTACATTCCTATTTGTGACTCGCTTCTTGTTCAAAATAAAGATACGAGACCAATCCATTGTAAAGCACGTGCCCTCACCAGCACAACAAAGAGAGTAATAATTAGTCTGCACACTCAAATATGAATTCAAGTATAATTTAAGGACTCACAGAATGAAAGAATTCACTCACTCTCGCAAAGAAAATCATGTGCCCCAAGCACTTTCCTAAACTCACAAGACCTTATTTCGCTTTGAGTCATATACGGGGCAAGTTCTAGACTAACAAAGAATAGTACGGACTACAACCAAAATCTCACCTCACAAAATGCAGATGACTTACTCAGGACAACTCAGACCCCACTCTCAAGTAATGCAACTAGAATCCAAACACTCGGAAGTAACAACATGAGTCAATAGACGAGCCCAAGCGTCAAAAGAAACATATATATTCCCAAGGCATATAGTCACAAGAATAAAGAAGAAAGTACTCATTTCAAATGGTCCAACTCTAAGCCCCAACATAAAATATGTCAAAAAACATAGATACTCATGTTCTTCCCATTCCATTATCAGTTGAAAAAAATTAGACTTTAAACCTTCAAGAAAACTGTCTAAGAAGTCCATCATTGGGAAAAGTCCAAAACTTTTTGAAAATTCTACCTGAAAAGAAAAACTACTACCTAGTTCAAATGTCATCCATTGGAAATGAACCGTGGCCATAAAAAAAACCAAAAGGGATTATTTCTACTTAATAATACAACTAACATAGAAAACTACCCAAAAAGTCTCTTCACCCCACACTTAAAATTGTACATTATCCTCAATGCACATTAAAAATATTAAGAGGGTGATAGAAACTCCCTAATAAGCCAAAGGCCAAAGCATCAACAACTCATGGGATACTCAGACTTCTCCCAAGCTTGGTACTTTGTGCGGGTGCCTCATCCTTAGTTCCAACTATCTGGTTTGCTATTGCATCTTTCCAATATCTTTGCTTTCCATGCTCCTAGAAAATCAAAAACTGATACTACAAAAATAATACAATTAAAAAAAGAAAGAACGCAGTAAAGCTGGGCTGCCTCCCAACAAGCACTTGATTTAACGTCGCGGCACGACGTGAATCACTTTCTGCCTCTACTTTGAGCTTATGAATTGAACCCCAAGTTTTTCTTCAAGCTTATTATCATGCTCTTGGGGAGATACAAATTCTTGTGAGCCAAAAATTAGATAAAGTCATGCACTTTTTGGCTCTCGAACGAGGAGTGTCACCTTATCTAGACGGCCTTGAGAATTTCAAAATATAATGCTAATCTACCTCTTTCTTAGACTCCTTTTTATGCTCGTAAGGATTCATTCCCTTTTCACCAACCAAACATAATGTAGAGAAGTGTTTGGAATGAGGTCCAACACGCTCAAATATATGAACTTCATGATTTTTAACCTCCTCAAGACCAATTACACTAGAGCCAACTAAATTTGTATCTTCAATATCCTTGGCTGACTCTAGTGTTACTTCTTGAACATTGGTATTCTCAAATTCTAGTTGGATAGATTGTTGGTGTTCTACTTAAACCTCCTCCATTAGTGTCACGACACTAAATCCAGACCCGGTCGTGATGGCACCTCTCGTGAAGACAAGGCCAGCCGATACTTTCCCATTTCAGTTTTAAGAAATTAAATAATAAGAAATAAGACTAAAGAAAAATAAATAATCTCAAAGTAGCAAACAATAGTATAATTTGTGGAAAATAACCCAACACAGCTCAATACCGAGGTGTCACTAGTCACGAGCATCTAAAATCCGGATAATATAAGAAAGGTCTACATAGTATGATACAATCTAAAACAGAGGAAGGTAAGATAAAGGAAGAAGCTCTGGGTTGTGAATGCCGACAACTACTGTAGACGTGTGATTTTTGACCCTCCCCAAGAATTTTTACATTTTTAGTGTAAATATTTAATTTAGCTCTAATATAGCTATTTCAGCTAATTTTGACTCTTTTACTTTATTTCGTCACAAAATAAAAATAACAAAAAAAATATATATAAATTTTAGTTTATGTATTTTTCATAAACTTAAAAAATACAAAAATAGTACCTTATTTTTTATCTTTATATAATTTCGAAAATACAAAAAATAGTTTCATTAATGTTTTGTAGTCATTTTAATCTTTAAAAAAATACAAAAATAGTACTTTATATTTTATCTTTATATAAAAACAAAAATTACAAAAAAAAAGTAGTTTCATTAATGTTTTGTAGTTACTTTAATCATGAAAATGCCCAAAAAAATAGTTTTTGTTTTAATTGTCAGTCTTATTTTGGTAGTTATTTTGCTTACATAGGATTGATTAAATAAGATCGTGTTTTTATTCTCAGTTGCGGGAAAGAATAATATTTGGGTTCAAACGACCCATTTTTTAGCCTAATTTTCGGACCTAGCCCATAACACCCTTACACATAACACAAGATAACACATGGAGGACACACATCTTGGGGACATAACACACGTGAGACCCCTCTTGGACTTAGTGAGATTATTGACTACATTTTGGACACTACACGGATGAAAAAAGGGATTGATTAGGAGGGGGGAGATACACATTTGAACACAATATATACATATGCACAACACATCTTCTTCTTCAAGGGAAACACCATGAAAACCCTAGCTGAAACCTAGCAACCACCAGCCACGCCGCCAGCCTCCTCCACGCCCGAAACTGGCCGGAAATCAGCTTCCAAACGACCAGTGACAGTAGCGAACCGGCAACACCATGACTGCATGAACCTCGCCTAGCTTCTCCGACCAGCAGCTTCCATAACCAGTAGCAGCCCGTCCTCCATAGCTGCCGCTTCACCTTCTTCTTCTCGTCAACACAGCTGAACTCCACCTCCAGCTGCCCAAAATAGTTCGCCGGAACCAAACAGTCCCTCGACCCCAGCTCCACCCACCAGCTTCTCGCTTCTGTCAACCCCACATCCAACAACTTTTTTTTTTCACTGTCCGTCACCGGCGAGGTTCGAGTTTATCCGTCCAGGTTCGGTCCAGCTGACAAGAGGTTCTGCCTTCTTCTCTTGTCATTATCTCTTTGGTGTCGCTTTGAATAAATGATCTTTCCAGCATATGTTGTTGCCATTTGTTTTGTTTAGTTTTAAATGTCATTCGGATCCTACTGTTTTTGTGAATATCGTGGATGTTAATTTCCATGTTATTGTGTTCATTGGCTTCTCCTTTTTTCAGATTTGATTAATTCATGGGAATGTTTTATCAATTGTTTTGTTTTGTCTAATTTTAACGAATATACACATCCATTATCTCTCGTTATTAAACTGGTCCTCGTTTATTTGTTCTGTGTTTTCAAAGCTTCAGATTAAAACTTGCATGTTTGGGAGCTGTAGTTTGTCGATCTCGTGAACATATAGTGTTATCTCTTGTTATTAAATTTGTCTCTTAAAGTTGAATGAGAATTAATAAAACAATAGTGTTAAGTTCACTAAGCCTTGATTTTTAATTTAAATTAATAGAAGTTGGCTTAATGACGGTTTGATAGTGGATAGTGGCGTGATTTGCTAGTCGTTATGGGTACGATTCCCGTGACATAGTTACAATGCCTAAAATTTGGAGGTGCATTTTATGTAACCCGATTATAATGACTCTAAATAATCTCAGTAAATAAATTTGGATTTCTCCTTTTTTTAGAGACAAATAAAGTAGAAAATCGTAGTTGCTTTAGGTTTGCCCTTTTAAATAATAAAAATGAGATGAGCCTCGCCAAATAAAATGCACAAACTGCGGGGCCCTCATGAATGTATATATTAAAATACTTAGATTTTGGGACGGGCTGTTTAACAAATTTCACGGCCTTCTCCAGAATAATAATGCGTTAGTCTCTTTAGGCGCGTCTTTAATAATTTTACCTTCCTAAGTTCGGGTGTGCATTTCATGCGACCCAAATCCAAATCCTAAAATGTCCAATAAAATGTGTCAAGGATCCGGGTGCATTTCATGTGACGTGATCCAAAAACACGTTTTAAACGACGTTCAATTTTCCTTAAAATTAATTAAAAGCGGTTAAAAGTTAAAATTTGCACATAGGTTAAAGCATGTTATAAAATCAGATAATTAAGCCAAATATGATAGTTGAGCGACCGTGCTAGAACCACGGAACTCAGGAATGCCTAACACCGTCTCCCGGGTTAACAGAATTCCTTATCCGGATTTCTAATTCGTAGACTGTAATATGGAATCAATTTTTTTCCTCGATTCAGGATTCAAACCGGTGACTTGGGACACCATAAATCTCTCAAGTGGCGACTCCAACTCTTAATAATAAATCCCGTTTCGATTGTCCTTTAATTGGAAAAACTCCCCTTATTACACCCTTCACAGGGTGTGGTAGCGTAAAAAGGAGGTGTGATAGCTCTTGCGACTCCACGGGGGACTGGGAACTCGGAACTTTGGTTCAGGGTTCAAGAATTCGAGCTTGGTATACTGGTTGTATTTGGCTTGTATCTGATTTTCCTACATGTTTTCCTGCTAACCGTGCTAAATATTTTACCGCTTTGATATTATTTGAACTGTATATAAACTGTACGAATCCCTTCCTCTCTCTGAGTCTTCTACATCATGGAGAAGGGTGCACTTCGTGTAGCTTCTCTTCTGTTTAG
>MU729834.1:28821-53948 GCA_026770625.1 Nicotiana glauca
CCCTTTTTTCATCCGTGTAGTGTCCAAAATGTAGTCAAAAATCTCACTAAGTCCGAGAGGGGTCTCACGTGTGTTATGTCCCCAAGATGTGTGTCCTCCATGTGTTATCTTGTGTTATGTGTAAGGGTGTTATGGGCTAGGTCCGAAAATTAGGCTAAAAAATGGGTAGTTTGAGCCCAAATATTAATCTTTCCCGCAACCGAAAATAAAAACACAATCTTATTTAATCAATCCTATGTAAGCAAAATAACTACCAAAATAAGACTGACAATTAAAACAAAAACTATTTTTTGGGGCATTTTCAAGATTAAAGTAACTACAAAACATTAATGAAACTATTTTTTTTTTGTACTTTTCGTTTTTATATAAAGATAAAATATAAAGTACTATTTTTGTATTTTTTAAAGATTAAAATGACTATAAAACATTAATAAAACTATTTTTTGTATTTTCAAAATTATATAAAGATAAAAAATAAGGTACTATTTTTGTATTTTTTAAGTTTATGAAAAATACATAAACTAAAATTTATATATCTTGTTTTTGTTATTTTCATTTTGTGACGAAATAAAGTAAAAGAGTCAAAATTAGCTGAAATAGCTATATTATACCTAAATTAAATGTTTATACTAAAAATGTAAAAATTCTTGGGGAGGGTCAAAAATCACACGTCTACAACTACCTAGAGAATCTTGGAATCCTTCTGAGCTGGAAAGATCTATACTCGCTAGCGGGACCTGATGCGCCTGAATCTGCACATGGGGTGTAGGGAGTAAAGTGAGCCCTCCAACTCAGTGAGTAATAATAATAAATAAAGACTGAAAGCAAGAAATCACGTAAGGCACATTACAAGCTATAGTGAAGTAGTACAGATATGTAGAAAATCATTTCAGATCAGTTTAAACTTCATAAAAGCCTTTTTAACAATTAAGCAAGAAAAAGACCGGCAAACAAGAAAGATAAAGACATAAAGGATTGCCCCTTGGGCACATTGTCAACAAATCTGCCCCTCGGGCAACATCTCAGAAACAATACCAGCCCCTCAGGCTATAACTCACATCACTATGGGTACCCACGCTCACTGGGGGTGTTCAGACTCCTGGAGGGGCCCCTTATGGCCGAAACGCAATATCAAGCCATCTCGTGGCATAATCACTAGGCTCTCGGCCTCATATCAACAAGCCACCTCATGGCATACATATCTCAGGCCCTCGGCCTCATTGTCATAATCAAATTTTCCTCACAACATATTCCCTCGGCCTTACTCAGTCAAAATCCTCACAAGCCACTCGGTCAATAGTAAAACATGATTCTCAACCCAAAATATCATTTAAAAGACCATTTAAGTGTTAAAACAGAGTAAACATGGCTGAGTTATAGAAATAGTGGAATATAGTATAACTGAGTTCAATTATAAAGTCAAAACAGTAAAGAAATATCAATAAAAATCCCCTAAGGATTCAAATAGTTGGCACGAGGCCCAAATATGACATTCAATTCAAAACATGTTCACAAATAGATACAGTCAAATACGCGATAAATTAGTCATTCGGGACAGGCTAAGTCACAATCCCCAATAGTGCACGACCCCACACTCGTCATCAAGCATGTGTGTCACCTCAATATAGCACAACGATGTGCAATATGGGGTTTCATACCGTCAGGACACATTTACAATCATTACTTACCTCAATCCGGTCAAATCTCTAGCCCACGATGCCTTTTCCCCTTGAATTGGCCTCCATTCGCATTGAATCCATCCAAGATCAGAATCACGGTGTCAAAATATGCTAAGGGAATGAAGCCCAAGCAAAAACAATCAATTTAAAGCATAAATCCCAAAATTATCAAAACCCAACCCCCGGGCCCACATCTCGGAATTCGATAAAATTAACATCAATAGATTCCTTATCTCCCCACGAGTTCATACATATCAAAAGTTCTAAAATCCGACTACCAATGGTCCTTAAAATCCTCAATCAAAGGTCTAAGTTTCTAAGCCCTAGTTTTCCCAAATTTTACCCTTAAATTCCATTAATTATAGCTCTAATCTATGAAATAATACCATAAAAACGCATTTTAGGTCCATAATCTTTTCCTCAATGAAGTCTCCTTGAATTCTCTCTTCAAAATCATCCAAAACTCCAGAAATCACGTTTAAAAATGGTGAAACCCTCTGCAATTAGCGAAGGAAGAAATATATACATTCTGACCCAGGCATTTTCGCATCTGCGGTCAATCCACCACAACTGCGGCACCTATTTTGCGGTCCAAGAGCCACTTATGTGGTTATTCACTTATCCTCCTGCTTTCCGCATCTGCGATGCACCAGTCCCACTTGCTCCATCGCAGGTGTGGTTCACCAACTGCTTTTGCGGTTTCTACCTCCCTCACCTTCTTCCGCTTCTGCGGCCTTCCCCCTCACATCTGCGGCATCGTACCTGCAGTCCCCAATCCGCAGGTGCGGAAATACCAGATGCAGAAAATCTACAGTTTCTTTAAAAATTCCAAACTCTCCGTCAACCATCCGAAATCACCCTTAGGCCCCTGGGACCTCAACCAAAAACACAAACATATCCCGTAACCTTATTCAAACTTATACCTATCTTGAAAACACCTCAAACAACATCGAATCAACCAAAACACATTGGATTCAAACCTAAGTTTCCAAAATCTTCCGAATTACACTTTTGATAAAAACCCAACCAAACCACGTCCGAATGACCTAAAATTTTACACACATATCCCAAATGACACAAACGAACTACTGTAACTCTCGGAATTCCATTCTGACCCCTATATCAAAATCTCACCTATCAACCGAAAATTGCCAAAATACCAACTTCGCCAATTCAAGCCTAAATCTACTCCGAACTTCCAAAACTCCTTCCGATCACGCTCCTAAATCCCAAATCACCTCCCAAATCTATCCGAACCATCGGAACTCACATACGATCCCTCTAACACATAAGTCAACATCTGATTGACTTTTCCAACTTAAGCTTCCTAAAAAGAGACTAAGTGTCTCAAATCTTACCAAATCCTTTCCGAACCCGAGCCAACCAACCCGATCACATATAGAACTGATAGACAAAGCAATAATAAGTAGAAATGGGGAAAATGGAACGGTAACTCATAAGACGACTGGCCGGGTCGCACATCCTCCCCAACTTAAACAAACATTCGTCCTCGAATGAGTTAAGAAACATACCTAAAGCCTCAAATAGGTGAGGATATCTGCTCTGCATCTCCCGCTCGGTCTCCCAGGTAGCCTCCTCCATGGGCCAACATCTCCACTACACTTTTACTGAAACTATATCCTTTGATCTCAAATTTCGAACCTGACACTCCAAAATAGTTGTTGGCTCCACATAATAGGTCAAATCACCCTCTAACTAAACCGTGCTAAAATCCAGAACATGAGACGGATCCCCAATATACTTCCGGATCATAGAAACATGAAATACAGGATGCACGCTTGACAAGTTGGGTGGCAAAGCAAGCTCATAAGGCACCTCACCAATCCTCCTAAGCACCTCAAAAGGCCCTATGAACTGAGGACTCAATTTACCCTTCTTCACAAATCTCATAACACCCTTCATGGGTGAAACCTTCAATAGAACCTTCTCGCCAACCATGTAGGACACATCTCGAGCCTTCCTGTCAGCATAATTCTTTTGCCTTGACTGCATTGTATGAAGCCTCTCCTGGATCACCTTTACCTTTTCTAAAGCATGCACCAAGTCTATCCCCAGTAGCCTAGCCTCACACGGCTCAAACCAACCAACCGAAGATCTATACCGCCTCCCATACAAAGCCTCTTATGGAGCCATCCAAATACTCGATTGATAATTGTTATTATAAGCAACCTTTGCAAGAGGTAGAAACTGATCCCATGACCCTCCGAAATCAATGACACAAGCATGCAACATGTCCTTCAATATTTGAATAGTGCGCTCGGACTGCCCGTTCGTCTGATAGTAAAAAGTTGAGCTCAATTCAACCTGAGTACCCAACTCTCGTTGCACTGACCTCCAAAACTGTGAAGTAAACTGAGTGCCCCTATCTAAAATGATAGAAACTGGGACACCATGCAAATGAACAATCTCCTGGATATAGATCTCTGCCAACCGCTCTAAAGAATAAGTAGTACACACATGAATGAAGTGCACGAACTTGGTTAGCCGATCCACAATCACCCAAATAGCATCGAACTTCTTCAAAGTTCGTGGGAGTCCAACTACAAAGTCCATAGTGATCCTCTCCAACTTCCACTCTGGAATATCCATCCGCTAAAGCAAGCCACCCAGTCTCTGATGCCCATATTTCAGCAGCTGATAATTGAGACGCTGGGCTACAAATCCCACAATGTATTTCTTCATTCTCGTCCACCAATAATGCTGCCTCAAATCCTGATACATCTTCGCGACACCCGGATGAATAGAATACCGCGAGATATGGGCCTCCTCTAGAATCAACTCCCGAAGGCCATCCACATCGGGCACACAAATTCGGCCCTGCATCCTCAACACCCCATCATCACCAATGGTCACATCTCTAATATCATCGTGCTGAACTTTGTCCTTAAGGACAAGCAAACGAAGACCATCATACTAGCGCTCTCTGATGCGATCATATAAAGAAGACTGAGAAATCAAGCAAGCCAATACTCGACTGGGCTCCAAAATATCTAACCTCACGAATCGATTGGCCAAGGCCTGAACATCAACTGCAAGAGGTCTCTCCCCAAGTGGGATATATGCCAAACTTTCCATACTCACTGCCTTTCAGCTCAAATCATCGGCCACCATATTGGCCTTTCCCGGATGGCACAATATAGTAATATCATAATGCTTTAGCAACTCTAACCACCTCCGTTGCCTCAAATTAAGATCCTTCTTCTTGAATAAGTGCTGGAGGCTAGATGATCTATAAACACCTCACAAGATACACCAACCAAGTAATGCCTCCAAATCTTCAAGCATCCAAATCAGGAATGAGGTAGTTCTTCTCATGAGGCTTCAACTGAGGAGAAGCATAAGCAATAAATCTACCCTCCTACATCAACACACAACCAATACCAACTCTCGAAGCATCACAATACACAGTATATGAACCTGAAGCTGATGGAAAAACTAATACTAGAGCTATGGTCAAAGCTATCTTGAGCTTCTGAAAGTTCTCTTCACACTCGTCCGATCATACAAATAAAGCACCTTCTGAGTCAACTTGGTCAAGGGCGATGCGATAGATGAGAATCCCTGAACAAATCAGCAATAATAACCTGCCAAACCAAGAAAGTTGCAAATCTGTATGGCTGAGGACGGTCTAGGCTAACTCTGAACCGCCTTTATCTTTTTTAGATCAACCTGAATCCCCTCGTTGGACACCACGTGCCCCAAGAAAGCCACTAAACTAAGCCAAAACTCACACTTAGGGAAATTTTCATAAAGCTTCTCCTCCCTCAATCCCTGCAATACAACTCTCAAATTCACCGCGTGCTCCTCCTAACTACGCGAATACACCAGAATATCATCAATGAAGACTATGACAAATGAGTCGAGACAAAGCTAAAGCACACTGTTCATCAAATGCATGAACGCAGCTGGGGCATTGGTCAGCCTGAAAGACTTCACCAAGAACTTATACTGACCATATCGGGTCTTGAAAGCTATTTTGAGGATATCTGAGTCCCTGATCTTCAACTGGTGATAACCCAAATGGAGATCAATCTTGGAGAAAACTCTCGCTCCCTGAAGCTGGTAGAATAAATTATCAATGCAAGGAAAAGGATACTTGTTCTTAACTGTTACTTTGTCCAATTGCCTATAATCAATGCACATCCTCATAGTGCCATCCTTCTTCTTCTTCACAAATAGAACCGGCGCATCCCAGGGTGACATACTAGGCTAAATGAACCCCTTATCAAGGAGTTCTTAAAGCTGCTTCTTTAACTCCTTTAACTCCGTTGGTTCCATATGATACGACGGAATATAGATGGGCTGAGTGCCCGACACTAGGTCAATACCAAAATCAATATCCATGTCTGGTAGCATGCCTAGTAGGTCTGCAAGAAACATATTGGGAAAATCCGTCATAACTGGAATAGAATCAATACTGGGAGTCTCAACACCGACATCCATCACAAAGGCTAGATACAAAAAACAACCCTTCCCAACTATACGCTGGGCCTTCAAGAATGAGATCACTCTACTAGGAACATAATCAGTCACACCTTGCCACTCAATCTGTGGCACACCCGGTATAGCTAATGTGTTTGTCTTAGCATAATAATCCAGAATAGCAAGACACGGAGATAACCAATCCATGCCCAAAATAACATCAAAATCCATTATACACAATAATAAAATATCCACTTGCGTCTCTAGACCCCCAATAGTCACCACACACGACCAGTACACACGGTCTACAATAACAGTATTTCCTATCGGGGTAGATACATGAATAGGTAAAGTAAAACACTCACGGGGCATACCTAAATAACGAGCAAAGTATGATGACACATAAGAAAAAGTGGAACCGGGATCAAATAATACAAAGGTATCTCTGTGGCAGACCGAAATAATAACTGTAATAATAACATCGGAAACAATAACATCTGGTCTAGCTGGAAGTGTATAGAAACGGGCCTGATCGCCACCTGATCGGCCTCCCCCTCTAGGTGACCCCTACCTGACTGACCTCCACCCCTAGCTGGCTGGGTGGGAGGTAATGAAGCAACTGGTGCTGAAGTCGATGACTGAACCCTCTGCTGAGATGAACCCACAAGACGACGAGGGCACTGCCTCCATATATGACTGATCTCTTTACACTCATAACAACTTCCAGGTGCTGTAGAAGGGGACTACAGGGAACCCCTCGCACCGTAATGACTAGCAGATGCACCTGGCATAGAAAAGCCCTGAACTGATGGAGCACGGGATGAACTCTGAGCTGGAAGGGCACTAAGTGATGAATGGACCTGATGAGAACTATAAGAACCATGAACCGATGACGCCTCACGATAACCTAGGCGAGCTGGCTGAGCATGCCTGAATGGACGGTCTCTACCGTGCTGAAACAGACCTCTCGAAGGAGCACCACTATAACTACCAGATCCTCGAGGCCTCTTGGTCTCCCTCTCTTATCGCTCCTGGCGACGAACAGACTCAATCTCACGGGCAATATCCACAACCTTCTCAAACGTTGCACCATTCACCCTCTCCCTGCTCATAAGAATACGAAGCTGATAAGTGAGGCCATCAACAAACCTCCTAATTCTCTCTCTCTGTTGGAATCAACAAATCTCATGATGAGCTAAGTTGGAGAACCTCATCTCATACTACGTCACTGTCATCTCTCCTTGATGAAACCACTAAATCCCTATGCAATTGCTCTTTGCGAGACTACGACACATACTTCTCCAAAAAGAGAACGGAGAACTGCTGCCAGGTTAGGGATGTTGTGCTAACAGGACTATGCCTCTCAAATGCCTCCCACCAAGTGAAGGCAGATCTAGAGAACTAATAAGTAGTAAAATTAACCCCGCTGGTCTCCAGAACACATGCTGTACGAAGCATCCTCTGACACTTATCCAAGAAACCTTGGGCATCCTCTCCCTCTGTACCACTGAAGGTCAAAGGCTAAAGTCTACCAAATCTCTCCAACCTACGCTGCTCGTCCTCTGGCATAGAAGGAACTATATAGTCCTGAGCAGCTGTAACTGTCTAGGCTGGATGTGCCCCCAGCGTCTGAAGTCCCTGCACTACCTGCTCAGGTGTGCGAGCGGTAGAAGTCTGATTGCCTCCCCCGGCCTAAGAAGTAGCTGCGGCTGTAATGGCTAAAACTACCTGAGCTAGGCCAATGCAAACTAACAGAATCTGAGCCAAGGCCTCCTGAAGACCCGGAATCACAATGGGCACTGCTGGTGCCTGAGCTGGTGTTGCTGGAGCATCCATAACTGGGACCTGATCCTGAATTGGGGCGACTGGTGGATCTGCTGGTGCTGCCCTAGCTACTGTGCAGGCCACCCCTCTACCCCTACCGCGACCAAGACTGCATCCTCGACCTCTAGTGGCCACAACAGGTGGTACTGGTGGTCGTCTATCCTGATCGATAGCGTGTGTCCTCACCATCTGTGAGAGAATAGAATAACAAAAGTTTAGTACTCGAATCAAAAAATTAGCAAGATAAGAATTTCAAGAATGTGAATTTCTTAAAAGTTCTGCAGTCTCTCGAGGATAAATACAGATCCGTACCGATCCATGACACTACTAAACCTGCTCATGATTCGTGAGACCTATGTAACCTAGGATCTGATACCAACTTGTCACGACCCTAAACCCGAACCCGCTTGTGATAGCACCTCTCGTGAAGTCAAGGCCAGCCGATACTTTCCCATTTCAGTTTTAAGCAATTAAACAATAAGAAATAAGACTAAAGAAAAACAAATAATCTCAAAGTAGCAGATAATAGTATAATTTGCGGAAAAATAACCCAACACAGCCCGATACTAGGATGTCACTAGTAATGAGCATCTAAAATCCGGATAATACAAGAAAGGTCTACACAGTCTGACACAAATCTAAAATAGAGGAAGGTAAGATAAAGGAAGAAGCTCTAGGCTACGAACGCCAGCATCTACCTAGAGAATTTTTGAATCCGCCTGAGCTGGAAAGATGAACACTCGCTGGAGAGACCTGATGCGCCTAATTTGCACACGTGGTGCAGGAGTAAAGTGATACTCCAACTCAGTGAGTAATAATCATAGATAAAGACTGAAAGCAAGAAATCATATAAGGCACATTACAGGCTATAGTGAAGTAGTACAGATATGTAGAAAATCATTTTAGATCACTTTAAACTTTATAAAAGCTTTTTTAACAATTAAGCAAGCAAAAGACAGGAAAATAGGGAGACAAACACATAAAGGATCGCTTCTCGGGAACAATGTCAAAAAATCTAACCCTCGGGCAATATCTCAGAAACAATACCAGTCCCTCGGGCTATAACTCACATCACTATATGTACCCACACTCACCGGGGGTGTGCAGACTCCTGGAGGGGCCCCTTACAGCCCAAGCGTAATATCAAGCCATCTCGTGGCTTCATCACTAGGCTCTCGGCCTCATATCAACAAGCCACCTTGTGGCATACATATCTCAGTCCCTCGGCCTCATAGTCATAATCAAATGTTTCCTCACAACATAGGCCCTCAACCGTACTCAGTCAAAATCCTCACAAGCTACTCGGGAAATAGTAAAACATGATTCTCAGCCCAAAATATCATTTAAGTGTTAAAACAGAGTAAACATGACTGAGTTATGGAAATAGTGGAATATAGCATAACTGAATTTAAGTATAAAGTCAAAACAGTGAGAAAATATTAATAAAAATCCCTTAAAGGTTCAAATAGTTGGCACGAGGCCCAAATATGGCATTCAGCTATGATGTTGACAAATAGATTTCAGTCAAATACGTGGTAAAATAGTCATTCGGGACGGACTAAGTCACAATCCCGAACAGCGCACGACCCCACGCTCATCATCAAACATGTGCATCACCTCAATATAGCACAACAATGTGCAATCCAGGATTTAATACCATCAGGACATCATTTACAATCATTACTCACCCAATCTAGTGAAATCTCTAGCCCGTGATGCCTTTTCCCCGTGATTCGGCCTCCACTCGCATCGAATCTATCCAAAATCAGAATCACGCCATCAAAATATGCTAAGGGAACGAAGCCCAAGCAAAAATAATCAATTTATAGCAAAAATCCCGAAATTACCAAAACCCGACCCTTGAGCCCACATCTCAAAATTCGATAAAATTAACATTAATAGATTCCTTATCCCCCACAAGTTCATACATATTAAAAGTTCTAAAATCCTACCACCAATGGTCCTTCAAATCCTCAATCAATGTTCTAAGTTTCTAAGCCCTAGTTTTACCAAATTTAACCCTTAAATTCAATTAATTATAGCTCTAATCCGTGAAATAATACCATAAGAACAGGTTTTATGTCCAAAATCCTTACCTCAATGAAGTTTCCTTGGATTCTCTTTTTAAAATCGTCCAAAACTCCAGAAATCGCATTTAAAAATGGTGAAATCCTCTGAAATTCGCGAAGGAAGAAATATATACATTCTGACCCAAGTATTTTCGCATCTGCGGTCGATCCACTGCATCTGTGGTACTGCTTTTGCGGTCCAAGAGCCGCTTCTGCGATTATTCACTTATCCTCCAATTTTTCGCATCTATGATGCACCAACTGCACTCGCATCATCGCAGTTGCAGTTCATCAACTGCTTCTACGGTTTCTGCCTCCCTTACCTTCTCCTACTTCTGCGGCCTTCCCCCTTGCATCTGCGGCATCGCACCTGCGGTACCCAATCCGTATGTGCAGAAATACCAGAAGCAGAAAATCTGCAGTTTCTTCAAAAATTCCAAACTCTCCGTCAACCATCCAAAATTACCCCGAGGCCCCCGGGACATCAACCAAAAACACAAACATATCCCGTAAAATTATTCAAACTTATACCAATCTTCAAAACACCTCAAAGAATATCGAATCAACCAAAACACAGCGGATTCAAGCCTAAGTTTCCAAAATCTTCCGTATTATGCTTTTGATAAAAAAACCCAACCAAACCACATATGAATGACCTGAAATTTTGCACACACATCCCAAATGACACAAGAGAACTACTGCAACTCTCAAAATTCCATTCTAACCCCTATATCAAAATCTCACCTATCAACCAAAAATCGCCAAAATACCAACTTCGCCAATGCAAGCCTAAATCTACTCCGAACCTCCAAAACTCCTTCCGATCACGCTCCTAAGTCCCAAATTACCTCCCGAAGCTATCCAAACCATCAAAACTTACATTCAAGCCCTCTAACACATAAGTCATCATTCGGTTGACTTTTCTAACTTAAGCTTCCTAAAAAGAGACTAAGTGTATCAAACCTTACAAAATCCTTTCGGAACCCGAGCCCAACCCGATCACATATAAAACAAATAGAAAAAGCAATAAGAAGTAGAAATGGGAAAAAAGGAGTGGTAACTCATAAGACAACTATCTAGGACGTCACAATTAGCACCTCAATTTCAGTGTCTAACTCATGCTCTTCTCGACTACTATCCTCAATATTGGCTTGTTGGGCATTAAATGCTTTAACTAGTTGACTCATTTGTGCCTCCAGGTTGCAAATAGTAGCATCTTACCTTTCTATCTGCATCTATCTTTCATCATTTTGTTCCACAAGGTACTTTAGCATATACTTGATCTCTCTCAGGTTATCTTTCCCAGGTTCTTTTATCCTATTAACTTCACAAGAAAAAGTAGAACCATCAAAGTAATGGGTTGGGGAAAGAAGTAATATAAGCACAACCATGAATGTGACCATCTCGACCACCACATATATCACATACATTCCACATATAAGATTGATTTGGTGCATATAACTCGCTCTCGAGAATATTTAGACTATTTTAACCCAGGTGATTTCTGCCACGATTCACACAAGGAAGATCAACGGTAGAATATCAAAATTCTCATAATTTCAGGATGCCATGTTTCTCAAATTAACAAGTAAAACAAAAATAAAAAAATCAAATACACTAAAACAAAAATAAAAGTTCAAACTTGTAACCTAGCAATATGTATACCTACCACTACACCGTTAGTTCCCTAGCAACGACATCAAAAGTCGGAGGCTTCTCAAGATGTGGTTACAAGTATATTGACTGCCCAATCTCATGATGTATATTCTCTTATTGATCCCGGTTCCACTTTGTCATATGGATTTCCTTATGTTATTATGGAATTTGGGATATAACCGAAATAACTATATGAGTCATTCTCTATATCTATTCTTTGAATGAGACGTATCATTTGTGAAGCCTCTATATTCCAATTATCTTACTTACAACCTCTTGAGGAATTGAGTTCTATAATGATTTATTTGAATTGAGTCATAAGCCTAGGTTAATATTTCCCACTTGCTTCCCTAAATTCTCCACAAGGGACTATATCTGTTGAATTCCATAGAGAACCTCTTGATCCAAATGGATAACGTCTGCTCCCTTGTGCTTATGCATGCACCGTCATAAAAATTACCTATGTGGTATCCAATCCAATGTAAACCAGCCCAGTGTTATGATACTTCTTGAGCCACCCTCTCTTTCTTGTGCATGTGACACCTATAGTTGAACAATCATTTTACTCCCTTTGTAAATATAGTCATAGATCCTTTTTCATTGTCCTAGTAACATAAGAGGATGTCTCAGTACCTATTATATGTGTACATGTCAATTGAAAAGGTCAGTTGTCTGCATAAAGTTCCTCTGAAACTTGGGATCCTCACTAATTCATCATAAGAATATCCATTATTTGCCCATCTTAATATAACTTTTATGGCCACTTAGGACATTTTGCATTGAGTAGCTCACTTCGTTCCAAGTATTGTAGTTGCCAATGACGTGGCCTGACATTGCAGTTTGGGAATTATTATAGCAGAAATATGTCGAGCTCATAACAAATGTTCATTTTGTGATTAAACCTCTACAACAAGTACTGACTGTGTTCCTTAGTTAGTAAATCTTGAGTATGTCATTGTCTTGTGCAAAAAGTTTACTACCCTTAATGTTCCACATCCCTGGGTGGATAGGAATTATTTGTCCTTTTCCCCGGAGCATCATATTACTCATTAGAACCTTTCTAACCAATGTATGATTTAACCCCAATATTAAGACATCCCAGGTTCATGGTCTCACTCGCGAAAGGTGGAATTAAATATTCAAAAATTTTAGGCACCTATCATGAACATATTTAGTTTGAGGGTTAAGTTTATCATATCTCTAGTCCTATCATATAGGATCAACCATCGGTAAGGGATAAATGTTTTAATAATAATCCTACTAGTGACCAATCTCTTTTTCAATCGGGCAGGCTTGGGCCGTAGTTTCCTTATGTCAAATAATGTCAAGGGCATAACATAGATTCATGTATTTTTGAATATTTGTATCACATCCATGGTGTAAGAATCTTCCCATTTTGAGCTAAACTGATTTTTCCTACACTCAGAGAGGCAACTGATGTCACGTACGTGACTATTTATCCTAAGCACTTACTTTTGTTGGGTGGAATGGAACAATTGTTACTATCCCTTGCATAACTCATTGTCTTCCAAGAATAAATGATGCTAACATCTTTATGCTCCCCATCATGCCTCCCATGTATCTCATATCTAAAAAGACACACTTCTTTTACATATTAGGATCACTTACATGGTTCACACATTATCAATGTGTTCTAGTTACCTTTATGCCTCATTTGTCTTATAATTGATATCATCATAATGATCAACCATGTCAGCATTGCTAGTAGTAATCTTCATGTCTCTTAGAATATAACCTCCTGAAATGCTCGTCTTAGTACATTGATGGATTCTTGAATAATTCCAGCTCAATCTCGAACCCCGATATTCCTCATTGTATTATTCTACTGATAGTAGTAGGTTCAACATGTGAAAGAAAAAACATCAATCCCTGACCAATCATATTGGGTAGGAACTCTATGGACATATTCATTTTAGAGTTGAAGGTTATTGAGAGGCTAATTTGGGAGTCCGTCATAGAGATTTAGAGTTGAAGGAAGTAAACAGGTTACTCTCGAGATTTTTTCCCATGAAGATATTATGTGAATTGTTAATCAGGGTAAAGTAGGTGTAGTGCAGTTTGTGACTTATGGAATCTTGAAGGAAATAAAGTAGGTCAAGCTATGAGTATGATGTTTTCCATCGTTGTCCTCAATGCACCCGGTGTTTCATGTGCCTATGGTCGAGAAGGAAGTTGGAAGTCCTTTGTTTATCATTCTGGTGGAAGCTATTGAAAGTAAAGTTAATGGATAATTGGCTTATGAGAGGTCCCTAATTTTCATCTTTGTTAGCTAAGTCTAGAAGTTGAATTGCCCCCGCCAAGTGCTATGGCTAAGTCTGTGAGTTGAGGAGATCACCTCGAAGGTCAAAAGTATTGTGGAAAGGAAATTTTCTCAATTATTTTTATAGCCAATTGGTTGTGATTCGAAAGGTACATTGTATGTGTTATGATATAAATATGTGCAGCTCATGTCCAGATATCACTTTTGAGAATGTAATGTCGGTTATGTTGAGATTAGTTTTGTTGATATATATTGCGATGCCTTGTTGGGTTGTGAATGTGTTAATTTGTGTTTTAAGAGTGGTTTTGGTGATTCTCTAACATGTGGTTAAGTTTAAATACAGAGGAGATTCTGCCGCAATTCTTGGAAAATTTAGGAGTTAGTCAAATTTGGAAGACTATAATGTGTGAAGGAGGAGATGAATTATTTTTAGTGATCTGAGCGGACTTTACCCCTCATTCGAGGAAGTAATATAATAAGTGGGGGAGGATGTAAGGCCCCGTAAAATTTCACCAAAGAATTTAAGATTTGTGGTACCGAGGTAGGGCAATGTGTATGAGAGTAGTAGTAGGGCAATGTGTATGAGAGTAGTAGTAGTAGGGCAATGTGTACAAGCTTGCTCGCCGCGGTACAGGCGTTTTAGGTTGTAGAATGCATTGAAGAAGTTGGTGGAATTTTTGGAATAATAAGGCAGTTCTGCAGTCAAGTTCGCAACCGCATAACCACTCCGTAGGCCACATTTCCATCGGGGAGTTGGGTAGAAAGTTTCTAGAAAATTGAAGGACATTTTGTGGTCTGCATAATCCGTCACAGATTTGGCATGAGGAATTTTATTGGGCAATTTTGCGGTCCATTCTGCAATCGTATAAGTGGTCTGCAGACTGTAGAGCTGTCAAAGACCGATGTAGACAAGCCCAGTTCTTGGCATCATTTTTGCGGCCTATTTTGCGGGCTGCATATTTGTTATGCGATCCATTCTACAATCGTAAACCTGAGTTCGGAGGGTCCATTTTCCTATTTTTATAACCTGACTCAATTTTGATAACTAGCCTTAGGGGATCATTTTGAGGTGGATTTATAATAATTTTACAGAGAGGTAAGAGCACTTTAGAGAAAGAAAGATAAAACCTAACATTCTACTAATCCAATCATGCACCAACATTCAAGAATCAAGGAAGCCAATGACTAGATTATCATCTATCCGGGTAAGCCCTACTCCTAAGCTTTCATGCAAGAGTTTGTGAGTTCAAGTATGTTGTGGGGTTGTAAATAGGCCATGTATGTGATAATAGGTTGCAGTATGTGGGGTTAATGAACCATTTTAGATAGTTTCTTGTTGAAATTGGTTGAGGGCAGAAGGGAGTACCTTTACAGAGCCTTGTAGTCTATTTTGCATGGCAGGTATTTGACAAAATTTCTAAGAGAATTACACCATGAGAATCCCTTTAATTATTATATGATTTTCTCTATCTTCCTATAGATTGATATTGCTAGAAGTGTTGGGACGTTGTAGTCACTTAAGAAGAGCCCAAACAAGGTATTTTGGCTAAACTTCTCTCTTGAAATCGAATTCCATGATGTTACCCAACGTTTTGAGTATGGTTGTCCCACGTTTCATAATCTCATGTTCCGAGTTATTCCTTATATATTTGACTATTCTGAATAAGCTTGTGTTGAAAGATATATACTAAAAATGTGCACCAAATTCTCTTATCGTCTTGTGTTCTCCATCGGGAAAGTATCCTAGTGTGATCAACATGTCGTGATAGTATAATTTTAACTCGCAAGTTGTTATGACCAATTGTGAAAGGAAACTCGATGCACCTAAGACCTCTATTTTTCATAATCATGCTTAACGCCTTGATCCCAAATGCTCTAACTATTAATGATGATCTATAAAATATACTTGAAAGTGAAAGAATTGAGAATGAGATATAAAATACGGCCATGGTTGTTGTAGCTAGTGCATTTGATCTGAAGTCATGTTTAAATTGTAAATCACCCTGACCTCCTTTATAAATATTTCTAATGTGATTTGAGTTATTACATACTCAATAGTTGAAACTGTGTGTTTCCCTTTGGTGAAGAAGTATTTAGAAAGGTACGGTGTATTACTCGCTAATGATTTTTTAGCTTGTGTTGTGATTACAAGTCATTGTGCTCCATACTTTGAAAAGGGATCTGATGTGTTTAAAGCCTTCATTTCTAATGAACTTAAAGTTATTATTGTCGCTCCACCTTTTTCCTCGTAGAGTCTGGGTTTCGACATTCATGGGGGTAATAACTCATTTTCTTTTGGGGATTGGGTATTTTAAAGAATCGTCACCTAACGGATTATGGTGCGTTAGGGCACCTAGAGCGATTAACTCTTGGATTGGTTTGCATTACCAGAGATTCAGGGTAAGGGCTCGAAATAACCTTGAGAGGAAGGTGTTAGGTACCCCTCTCGGTTCACAACTGTGGGTCCCGATCGAACTTATACTTGTGAATTAGTCCTTTAACAAATAAGTAATTGACATATATAATTGCAAATAAAGCATGTTGGAAAAGTAAAGTTGTTTACATATAAAAAATAAAGTTTAAAGCAAAAGGAATTTGGGAAAGGAGGGGTCCTAGGTTGGTTAGCCTACAGGATCACCCCACGCAATGCCCGGTAAACACTCCTCAATGAGGGGATACACATGACATTAACACATTGTCATCATATCCCATTCTACCCAAATCCCTCCCCATGGTCATAGCCTAAAGCGTTCTAATTACCTTGACAATGTCCTATGCGTGCACTACTCGTCCATTCCTTGTGGTCCTGGAGGTATTTTAGAGACTCTAAATTTGGGCAGTTCAAGACAACCCCTAAGGTGTTTAAAAGGAGAAAATTCTAGGCGACAAGCAAGAACATGTAGGATTCAACATATAAAGGCAGGAAAGAAGCAATTAAGAGGCCCAGATTTACCTCCCCAAATAATGCACATCAGCAGCACATCTCAAACACAAACAAGAGGCATTTTTATTAGACAGGATCCTAAGGCATGATGTCTAAGTGAATATCAAAACAGAGTAGATATGCAGCTTTGTTTTATAAACTCAAAAGCAAGGGCCCTTATCAGTTTGCCTACTGATTTTAAAGATGTAAGTTGTTAAGCAGTGAGCGCAAGCAAAAATAGTTTCCAGTTTATAAGTTTTGGTTACCTAAGGCTTGCCTAGGCGTTGGATTGTGCATAATAGTTAGAAAGTCATTAGTAGTTCAGAAGTCGTCTTTGCCTAAGAGCACGCTGTTCTAAGTGTTATAAAAATACAAGGATTATTATCAGTTTATTTAAAACATGATAATCAAATGTGAGACTATTTTTTTTACATCTTTCATAATCAGTAGTTTACACTAGGTGTGACTGAGCAAGTACGAACGAGATCCTAAATCATGGTATCTAATATGCACATATAAATGCAGAATGATTTAAGGATAAGTAGAATTCCTAAATGCACAGAAAGTTAAAGAGTTGTTAAGCATGATATCAGGATGTGCAGGAGCAATAGTTTATGCTATTATTTAGCCTAAAGCAGGATTTCTAAGTGATAAAAATACTGTCAAATGAGATGCTGAAATAGTAAAACCTAGAACATGATATCTAATGCATGAAATGCTTGGAATGTATTGGACCTAATGTCACGACCCTAAACCCGGACCCGATCGTGATGGCACCTCTCATGAAGACAAGGCCAGCGGTCACAACAACCAATTCATTTTAAACATTTAAAGTAGTTTAATTAAGTCATTAACATGATCAAATCCCAATAGCATTATTGAAATAGTATAATTTATGGAAAAACCAACACTGCCCGACATCAGAGTGTCACCAATCATGAGCATCTACGAACTGATTAAAATAGGAAGAGTATGCATAGTCGATTACAAAACTAAAACAAGAGAAAAATAAGATAAGAGGAGAAGCACTGGGCTGCGAACTCCGAGCAGCTACCTAGTGAATCTCCGAACCGCCTGAGCTGGAAGAGATCAACACTCGCTAGTAGGACCTGAAGCCCCTGAATCTACAAACAGTGTGCATGGAGTAAAGTGAGTACTCCAACTCAGTGTGTAATAATAATAAATGAAGATTGAGAGATAAGAGATCACGTAAAAACACATCAACATGCTATAAGGAAACAGTGTAAAACCAATAAAAGCAATTAAACAACGAAAATATATAAAGACATATTAGTTCAGCATAAGCTTCTTTGAAACACCTTTTTAACAGTCAAATAATTAAATGAAAGCAACTAGAACAGATAAGCACATAAAATTCGCCCCTCGGCACAATGTCAAGAGAATCAGCGCCTCGGGCAATAACATGGAAGAACACTAGCCCCTCGGGCTATATCTCATATCACAATGGGTACCCGCATTCACTAGGGGTGTACAGACTCCGAGACGGGCCCCTTACGATCCAAGCGCAATATCAATCTATCTCTTGGCATAATCACTAGGCTCTCAGCCTCATATCAGCAATCCACCTCGTGGCGTACAATCTCAGGCCCTTGTCCTCATAATCATAATCAGTGTATCACTACTGCAACGTGCAGCCTGACCCAAAAGTATCCTCACAACATAGGCCCTCGGCCTTACTCTGTCAGAATCTCATAAGCCACTCGAGCAACAGTAAAACATTATCCTCAACCCAAAATATTATTTAAGGTGTTAAAACAGAGTAAACATGGCTGAGTTATGAAAATAATAGAATATAGCATGACTGAGTACAAGTATAAAGTCAAAATAGTGAGGAAATGGCACTAAAAATCCCCTAAGGGTCCAAATAGTTGGCATGAGGTCCAAATATGGCATTCAGTCAAAAACATGACGATAGCAAACAATTTTCAATCAAATACGCAGTAAAATAGTCATTCGGGATGGACTAAGTCACAATCCGCAATGGTGCATGACCCCTCACTCATCATCTAGCGGGTGCATCACCTCAACATAGCACCACGATGTAAGGGTTTCATATCCTCAGGAGAACATTTAAAATCATTGCTCGCCTCGTTTCGGTCCAAACTCTAGCCCGCGATGCCTTTGCCCCTCGAATCGGCCTCAGCTCACGTCGAATCTATCCAAAATCAGAATCACGACGTCAAAATACGCTAAAGGAACGAAGCCCATGCGAAAATAATCAATTTACAACATAAATCCAAAAATTAAACAAAAGTCGACCCCTGGGCCCACGTCTCGAAATTTAATAAAATTTACATCAATAGATTCCTTATCTCCCCACGAGTTCATACATGTCAAAAGTCCCAAAATTCGATCACAAATGGCCCCTAAAATCCTCAAGTCTAGGTCTCTAATTCTCAAGCACTAGTTTCCAAACTTTTAAACCTTAAATTTCCATAATTACATCTCTAATCCATGAAATAATACCATAGGATCGATTATTAGGTTCAAAATTTTTACCTCCAGATGTTATCCCTTGAATCCCTCTTCAAAATCTCCCAAAAATCTCCAAAGCCGACTTAAAATAGTGAAGAACAACTCAAAAATCGTGAAGGAATCCTTTTATACCTTATGGCCCAGGCATTTCGCACCTGCGGTTCAGCTACTGCTTATGTGGTCCGCTTCTAAGGTCCAGGACGCCACATCTGCGGTCCCCACTTAATTCTCAATTTCCTCATCTGCGATGCACAATCTGCACCTACGACATCGCAGGTGCGGTTCCTAAAGTGCTTCTGCGGTTCCTGCCTTCCTAGTCTCTTTCCGCTTCTACGACTGGTCTTCCGCATCTGCGGAGGTCGCACCTGTGGCCTCCCAACCATAGATGCTGACAACAGCACAATACTTAAGCTGCTTTAACTCAACTTCAAACTTTATGCCAACCATCCGAAATCACCCCGAGACCCTCGGGACCTTAACCAAAATCACAAACCAATCATATACCACTACCCAAACTCATACCAATCTTCAAAACACCTCAAACAACACCGGATGAACCAAATCACATCAAATTCAAGTCTAAGGTTCCGAAATTTTCCAAATTCCGCTTTGATAAAAAATCCTACCAACCATGTCCGAATGACCTAAACTTTTGTACACGCGTCCCAAATGACACAATGTACCTACTTCAACTTTCGGAATTCCATTTCGACCCCTATATCAAAATCTCACCTATCAACCGGAAAACACCAAAATTCTAATTTCGTCAATTCAAGCCTAAATCTACTCCAGACCTCCAAAAAACATTCCGATCATGCTCCTAAGTCTCAAATCACCTCCCGAAGCTATCCGAACCATCAGAACTCACATCCGAGCCCTCTAACACAAAAGTCAATATCCAATTAACTTTTCCAACTTAAGCTTCCTTAAAAGAGACTAAGTGTCTCAAACCTTACCAAAACTTTTCCGAACCCGAGCCAACCAATACAGTCACATATAGAACCGATAAACAAAGAAATAAGAATCATAAATAATGGAAATGGAGAGGTAACTCATGCAACGACCGGCCGGGTCGTTACACCTAAACATGGATTCTAATGCACATATGGGAGATGTAAACATAAGACATGGTTTCTACCAATTAATATTGATAACATATATGACTACCCTCCCCTTTTCACTAGCCAAACCAAATATTCATTTACAACAAATTATTATAGGCCAATATTGAATGAATTACATAAGTATATGAGGTTACTTAAGGATAGCCAATTACTTTGCTCAGAAACATAGGTAAGGAAGAGTTACATTGGGGTATACTAGAATGGGGATAATATTTCAAATGTTGAGTCTAAGGGAAGGGACACATTCAGAAGTAAGCTGATGAAGCAGTGAAGGAAACATATTAGTTACAAGTTGAACAACAAAACCATAAGTGAAAACATACTAGAAATAAGAGGAACTGAAGTAATAAAAGAAACATGTTGTTTTGAAACTTTGAATTGAAATAAGGGCATACCAGTAAAGAGGACAGTAAACACAAAAGTAAAGGAGCAGGAGAGCACAATAGTCAGTCTTGGCTTGTAGCCAGTCAATTTAGAACGGCAGTAAGTAACAGAAAGAGAGCAGAAAGTTTTGAGTGTGAGAGATAGTCTTTTGAACCAATGTGTTCGTGTTATGTTAATGAAAGAGTAGGGTACTTATAGTTTGAAAACAGATAGAAAATAAGGCAATAATCATAGTTCAGCAGTAATTATGGAACTATGTACTAATTAGAATCAAATCAATATAAGTACTTTCTTTTAATTAAGGAGTTAAATTTAAACGGTAAGGACAAATAATAAATAAGGAAAGAAATCAATGTACGACTATAAGGATAGACTTCAAATACAGTAGGTATAGAGTAAATAATTAGGGCTAGGTTCATAATGTTCTAATTAAGGAAATAGCATAAGAATCAATTAACAACATAGTTAGTCCCGTAATAAGGCAAGAGAATGATTTAAAGGTCCGAAATTAGAAAGGGTATCAATCACAGGAAATCAGTAAAAGGTATCAATCACAGGAGATCAGGGATTTAACTAGAAATAGTACTGAATAGAGGAAATTATCACAAATTTCCGTCAATAAATAAAGTAAACATAATATGGGCGAGAGAAGCAAAATCAGAAACCATAATGCGCACAAGGATTTAAAAAATCATAGAAGCTTAGAAATATGCATGAGAAACAGAAACACATACAAATCAGATAAGCGAAGACAGTTTCAGAACCCCGAATTAAAATCAAAATAATTAGGGTTTTCAACATGATGAATCAGATAAAAGAAAAAACTTAAATAAACTGCCTAAACATGGTAGAAATCATATAATAATAGTGAAAATCATAGGGAAAGTCATTTTGAAAAGGGGTTAAGAAACCCTAGTTTTGAAGACAAAGAGGCACAAGAAAACAGTAAATATAACTCAAAACATACTCAGATCTGTGGTAGATCTAAAGATTCAATAGATGAGTTAGGGTTTCAAAGAGAGATAACCCAGAGATGGAGAGATTCCGGTTTAGAATCCATGGATCTAGCCGGAAAATATAAAGATCTTACTCGGACGGCCAAGGGTGGCCTAAGAATGGCATGAAAAGGCCATGGGTGTGAGTGAATAGCCACCGGTCCCTTGAGGACCTTCGAGATGATAAGAATCCGGCATATGGGGGAGTCATGCAGGCTAAGGGTGGTGGTGGAACCACCATTGATATCGGCGAGCCAACGGCCAAAGAGTAGGAGCTTAGGTTTAGCAGAGAGAGCTTGAGAGGATGAGAGGGAGTGTCGGCTAAGAGTGATAAGAGAATGAGAGAAAATGAGGGTTTGGGGGGGGGGTAGTCTATTAGGTTNTACGACTATAAGGATAGACTTCAAATACAGTAGGTATAGAGTAAATAATTAGGGCTAGGTTCATAATGTTCTAATTAAGGAAATAGCATAAGAATCAATTAACAACATAGTTAGTCCCGTAATAAGGCAAGAGAATGATTTAAAGGTCCGAAATTAGAAAGGGTATCAATCACAGGAAATCAGTAAAAGGTATCAATCACAGGAGATCAGGGATTTAACTAGAAATAGTACTGAATAGAGGAAATTATCACAAATTTCCGTCAATAAATAAAGTAAACATAATATGGGCGAGAGAAGCAAAATCAGAAACCATAATGCGCACAAGGATTTAAAAAATCATAGAAGCTTAGAAATATGCATGAGAAACAGAAACACATACAAATCAGATAAGCGAAGACAGTTTCAGAACCCCGAATTAAAATCAAAATAATTAGGGTTTTCAACATGATGAATCAGATAAAAGAAAAAACTTAAATAAACTGCCTAAACATGGTAGAAATCATATAATAATAGTGAAAATCATAGGGAAAGTCATTTTGAAAAGGGGTTAAGAAACCCTAGTTTTGAAGACAAAGAGGCACAAGAAAACAGTAAATATAACTCAAAACATACTCAGATCTGTGGTAGATCTAAAGATTCAATAGATGAGTTAGGGTTTCAAAGAGAGATAACCCAGAGATGGAGAGATTCCGGTTTAGAATCCATGGATCTAGCCGGAAAATATAAAGATCTTACTCGGACGGCCAAGGGTGGCCTAAGAATGGCATGAAAAGGCCATGGGTGTGAGTGAATAGCCACCGGTCCCTTGAGGACCTTCGAGATGATAAGAATCCGGCATATGGGGGAGTCATGCAGGCTAAGGGTGGTGGTGGAACCACCATTGATATCGGCGAGCCAACGGCCAAAGAGTAGGAGCTTAGGTTTAGCAGAGAGAGCTTGAGAGGATGAGAGGGAGTGTCGGCTAAGAGTGATAAGAGAATGAGAGAAAATGAGGGTTTGGGGGGGGGGGTAGTCTATTAGGTTAATTATGGAAAGGGAAAATCTGGACCGCTTATTAGAATTGATCAACGGTCCAGATTGGACCAGAGATTGGTTCGGGTAATTTGATGGATTGGGCCTGGGGTTTGGGCTGTTTTAGTTAGGGTTTGGGGCTGGTTCAACTAGGCTAGAATTGAAATGAAATTGGCTATTTGTTAAATATCCAATTAAATTAAATAAAACAATTTTCAAAATAGCTGATAATTGTACAAAAATAAATTTTATGCATAGAAAATTGTTAAAAATGATTACTTAGTATTTTAAAATACCAATGATTAATTTCCGATCAAAAATAGTATAAAATCATATGCTTGGGCTATAATTGCAAAGTTATTACAATTGTAGCCAAACGATATCAATTTGGCTAATTATGAAATAATTTGGTTTAAATAGGACCCTAAATAATAAATTAAATCAAAAAATGCTTTTGAAATCATTTGTAATTCTATTTTATAATTATTTATTAGAAATAAAATGCTGGGTAAATTAGTAAAAATATAGAAAAATTATGGAAAAATACCAATTGCTATTAACGCATGATTTTGAAGGTATATAGGTAATTTAAAAATATTTTGGGAGAAATTGAGTATCAACAGTGATTTTCGAATATTATATATGTTTATGTTTGATGGTGATCCTTGAAAGTAAAGAGAAGAAAGTGCGGAATATGAAAACGACCGTCATGCCATGAATAAAGAATCTTGTGAATGGCCAAAAAGAGCCTAGGAAAAATTATTGTTGTGAGTAATTGAAATATACTAATGAAGATTTATACAATATGAAAGATGATGATGTGAATACACTTGTATTTATGTTACCGTTGTGTGAAAAAATAAAAATATATTTTTGGGAGTATCATTAATAAACCAAGGAAGGGTGTAAGGCCCCGTAAATTTTTACCTAAACCCCAAAAATTTTGGGGTGCCGAGTTAGGCTTATGTGTTAAAATAGTAGAGATTATTCGCGGCTTGCAAACTCATCGTCGTACGAACTATTTGGGCAGAGTAGTGTGTTGGTGAGCTGAAGAAATTTTTTGGAAGTTCAGGGCATTTTGTGCGGCCAATTCTGCAACCGTAGATCTATCGCGGAGTGAAGCAGGGATTTGAGCTAATTTTTGGACCAAAAATGCAGTCCATTATGTGGTCGCATAATTGTTCTGTGGACGATATAACCCATCGCAAATCCCCACATAAAAATTCTCGGAGGGGTGTTCTGCATCGCATTATGCAATCGCAGAACAGGTCTGCGGACCGCAAATTGGTCGTAGACTGAAGCAGAAAAGTTCCAGTCCTTGGGGGCCATTATGCGGCCCATCCTACGAACCACAGAAGCGTTATGTGGTCGCATATGTGACCACAAATCTGTATCGGGGCTTCTAGTTTATAATTTTTAAACCCGATCCTATGTTGTTAATACATACTCCCTCCTTTCCAACTTATGTGAACATGTTTGACTAGGTACGAAATTTAAGAAAAAATAAAGACTTTTAAAATTTGTAGTTCTAAACAAGTCAAAAAGGGGTGTAACGACCCGGCCGGTCGTTTTTGGAATTTACTCCCCGATCCCCCATTAACTATTTTCCCTAAGTTCATTTCTGCTATTTTGGTTTGCCGGGACGTTCGGTTCTAGGATTCGGAGTGTTTTGGGACACTTAGTCCTTAAATGAGAGCTTAAGAGTTGAAAAATGGCCTGTATTCAAAACAGTGTGAAGACGACCTCGGAATGGAAATCTGATGATTTTGTTAGCTCCGTTAGGGGATTTCGGGGTTGGGAGCGTGTTTGGAATGTTATTTGGAGGTCCGTAGCTCTTTTAGGCTTGAAATGCCGAAGTT
>MU729835.1:0-22090 GCA_026770625.1 Nicotiana glauca
ACAGTTGAGCGACCGTGCTAGAACCACGGAACTCGGGAGTGCCTTACCCCTTCTCCCAGGTTAACAGAATTCCTTGCTCAGGTTTCTAGTTCGCGACTGTTAAACAGAGTCAAACCCTTCCTCGATTCGGGATTCAAAAACGGTGACTTGGGACACCATAAATCTCCCAAGTGGCGACTCTGATTTTTTTTTTAAAATAAAACGAATCCCGTTTTGATTGTCCTTAAAATGGAAAAACTCCTTTCTTTACTATATCTCTTCCCGAGGTATAGTAAAGGCCGATAAAGCGGGAAAAAAGAGGTGTGACACCAATGCGTACTATACAAATGATCATCGACGACAGCGATGATACGATGATCAACCATGTAAAGTTCACGACCACGCACAAACTCAAGTGGACAGTCGCCCATTAACGGTATGATGACCTCGAAGATAGTATTGTCTTCGATAAGTCAGATACCTACGATTTGCCTTTCCCCCCACTACGATGCTTTGGTTATAACTTTGCGCATCGCTGATACTGACATGAAATCATGATAGACGATGGAAGCGGCGCGTGTATTGTCCACCCGAGAGTCCTCATACAAATAGGGCTCGAGGATAATATAATATCGTATTGCATAACGCTAACGAGTTTTAATAATGCAGTGTAGCGGATGTCCGGAGAAGTAGTGTTACCTGTTCTGGCAGGATGAGTCACCCTGGAAACAACATTCCACGTCATGAACTAGGAAATGGCTTACAACGCCATTATAGGCCGATCATGGATATACGCCATGCACGCTGTCCCTTCAAGCTTCTACCAAGTAATCAAGTTTCCCACTCCATGGGGTATACACAACATCCGAGGTAAGTCACGCACCGACCAAGAGTGCTACTGAATCGCCCAGTACTGTACACATACCAAAAAACTAAGGGGGTAAGTGCGGAAGCATAGAAATTTATGATAGGCTATAATTACGTATTTTAGTCGCTTATTACACTCTAATTTACTGCACTTTAATTGAGTTTGAGCTTTAATCGCTAGTGTTTTGCACTAATGGTGTGTTTTATGCCTTGTAGGAATGATTCCGAGCTATGTAGATGTTATAGAATGAATTCAAGTGATTTGGAGCTTTAAAGTTTGAGTAAAAGTTCAAGGAATTAAGCCGGGATCGTGTTTGGGGGTCAACGGATGATAGTTAGAGTGAATGAAGAATCCAGTTGGCATATTGCGCACTTAGTAAAATAGATATAACTTTTTATTCAGAACTCCATTTGGGCTCCACTGGAAATCTAACTCAAAAGGCTACAACTTTCATGTTTTAAATTTTTCCAAATTTGAAATGGAATAGGGTGAAAAATATGCGTCAATAGCGCGATCGCGCTACTTTTAGCGCGGCCAAGATAGAAAGTTGTCCAACTAGCGCGGGCATTAGTGCGCCCAGATGCATGACTGCACTAGTCTAACCCGGGTAAAGTGTTTCTTTTTCACATTGGAGAAGGTATAATTGTTTGGGCCCAACCCTACTTGGTATATATACATGGAAAAACGGTATTTTGGTGGAGGAGGATGTTTTTGAGAGGAAACACAGGCACAGAGCCGCCGTGGAGACCGGATTTCATCTTTTCTTCCACCAACTTAGTCTTTTTATGTTTCTTTGTATGATTTTTTATTTTGCTACCATGTCTATGTGGAGCTAAACTTCACGTTCNTGAATACTATTTACAAATCTAGAGTTGAACTCGAAAGTGGGAATTCTAGATTGCATATAGGATTGAGTAGAGCAAGTTGTTGAACCTGGGCATCGGGGAACGGATTCGCGGTTAGGATAGACATATACCTAATTGCCTTGCTTGGTTGATTTACAGGAATTATAAATGCATTTTTGTTGATTCTAATTCCTTAGACATATAGGCGTTATCTTGAATAGGCGAGTAAGAACTCGACAGATTCTTATGAGCAATATTAACCCTGTCAACCAATAAACAAGATAAATTAGTTAGTCAATTCAATAGAAGAATACAATGGGAATGTTAGATAGCCCATAACCCTAGATCGTTTTTATTACATTGATAACATAAAAATCTGCTATCCATCTCTTCAAAGTGTTCATTATTTATATTCTTTATTTAATTAGTTTAGAATCAATTACTTCTAGGTTTAATTCTTGTTTAGATAATCAGGATAGTCTAATTTAGTTAATAGTTAATCACAAGTCCTCGTGGGATCGACATCCAACTTTTAGTCACTTTATTACTTGACGACCGCGTATACTTGCGTGTGCGTTTAGCCGCAACAAGTTTTTGGCGCCGTTGTCGGGGACTTAGAAATTAACTATTTTTCTATATTAGACTTTTACTTTTATCTTTACAAGTTTTAATTTTTTTTATTCTCTTTTTGTAAATATTTTTATTTTTATAACTATTTGATTTTTCTCTTAACGTGTTTCTAGTTTTCTCAGCATGACATTTGGGGATGAAATATCCGAAGGTAAGGTTATTGATAAAGACGCTTGGTTGACAGAAGACTTTTGTGGCCCGTCTTTTTGGGCTTGTCATGGCCTGAACTCCGGGAGGTCTGAATTTGAACATGGGAGTAAGGGTTGGTATTGGGAAGAATATTCACGATTAAGGGAATATGAGGAATGACGTTGTCTTCTAACAACGTTGGTAAATGATTGGTCTAAGGTGAGAGATGAACTTGCACATAAAATTAATAATTTTGGCTTAGTTGTACATAACTTAGATGCAGATTTGAGTGCAAAGGTTGATGCATGTAATGCCCAACAATTTAATAATGAGTTATGTGAAGCTGAAAAAAATCTTCTAGACCAAATTGAGGAGCTAAAACGAGAATACCAATCACTAGACCCTGTTTTTCTTGAGGATGCCAATATTGAGAAGAGTGCTCTAGAGTCATGTGAGGGAGTAGATAACATTACTTTGGGAGACTTGAGTGTGTGTAAATATGAGGATGCAAATTGTAGGAAAATTCATGAGTTAGAGCGCATTAGACCTCACTCCAATCATTTTTCCACATTGTGTTTAGATAGTAAGATAGTAATCGAGCCATCTGAGCCAATGAAGGGGTCAAAGAGTGAGGATGAGAGTGCCTATATTCTTGAATTTGTTGTGCCAAAAAGAAAAAATTACATTCCTCATCTAAAGGCCGAGAGGTGCAGAGTGAAAAATTCATTACTTGGCTTGATTATCTTTGTAGCCCCACCAAAGGTGCATAGTCACATACTGGATGCCATGTTAGGGGTACAATTCATAAGTTCAAGGTGGAGACAAAAATTGGTTCAAGTCGTGTCGCGACTTTAAATTAGGCGCTTGTTGGGAGGCAACCCAGCTTTACTGCTTTCTTTTATTTTTATTTATTTTTGTTTATTTTATTTTTCTATCTTTGTAGCGTTTTTGTAGGAGTATGAGCATAGAAGAGAAGCCACTGGAAGTGTGCAAAGGTGAGCTATGTGGTTGAAATAAGTGTGGGGTGACCGCACAAAGGATCATACCTGGGAGAAGTCTGAGTATCCCGTGAGTTGCTAATGCTTCGGCCTTTGGCCTACCAGGGAGTCTCTTTTACCCTCTTGTTATTTTTAGTGTGCAATGAGGACATTGCACAATTTTAAGTGTGGGGTTAGGAGATTGTCTGGGTCATTTTCTGTGCTATGTTAGATAAGTTATAGTACTCGTTCTTAGTGTAGTAATTTTTAAAAAAAAAACGAAAAAAAGAAGTATAAAATCGAAAAATTTGGACTTTTCCCGACGATGAATTTTGTGGACAGCTTTCTTGAGGGATTAAGGTCCAATAAAAAAAATGAATAATAGAAAAATCCAAAAAAAATGTGTCTTTTTTTTAGGTAGCAATAATCCCCCATGATTTTTTTTTGTGCAACGGTTCTTTTCCATGGGATGTAGTTTGAACCGGGTAGTAGTATTTTTTTTAATTTTTAGAGTAGATTAGAATTTAGGGAATAAAAGGAGGAAGAATGATAAACCTAGGCGCCCTTGACTTGTTTGATAGTAGCATATTTTGGCTTTGGCATGTGTAGTATCTTCCCTATGATTTGAAATTATTTATGATGCCTTGCTTAGTTGGATAACATGTCTTGTGATGCATATGTCTCGTTTTCGTGACTTATGTTCACTTTGTGCTTCATGCTTAATATCTCGTGGCTCCGTGAATACTTGCATTTGTTTGAGAGTCGCAATGAGACCGTTCTTAGTGAGTCATGTGCCATGTGTGGTGAGGTTTTGTGTAGTCCATATTTTGTACTTGTGTCTAGAACTTGTCCGGTATGTGAATTGAAGCGAAATTTTAGGTGATGTTCGATTTAAAAAATAATTTTAGGCTTTCTTTGATATTTTTGAGTTTAATTGCTTACTACAAATAAAATCTATCTCTAGTTAAACCTTTTGAGCCTATAGACTTTTATTTGGCACCCACATTACAAGCCTATATCCTTTTTGTTCTTAAATGATATTTTTGATCCTTTTATCTCTTAAAGCATTTTAATTATGAAATGAGTGCTAGCGTGGGGTGACTTTTGAGCGGAACCAATTAAAGAAAGAAGGGTGCACTTACTTTTGTAAAATAATACACCACTAGCGGAAATTGAAAAAGAAAAATAAAAGAAGAAAAATTTAAAAGCAAAAGAGAAGGAAAAATATAGATGAATAAATTGTTGTCTTACTCGTGCTAGTGGGTGTGAATTAAGGTAGTACTTAAAGAAGGAGACGTTTTTTTTGGGGTGATTTTAGTTGTGAAATTAAAGTGTATTGAAGGATTTGCGCATAAGTTATCATGTGACGTGTTAAAGTGCTTAGGAAAGGGAACCACTATTCCTATATATATCCTACCCGTCCCTTAGCTCACATTACAATCATAAAAAATTTCTAATTGATTTTAGATCGAGCGAGCCTACATTAGTAGAGATTTACATTAAGGGCAAGCCTATGGTACCAATTACATGCATGTGACTTCTTTTGTGAGGGTGAGCAATTTTATTTGATATATATGAGCATGAGATTCGAATGTGTGGATTGATTTTACTTTCTTTGCTTTGGTGGTGAGGGCACATGGTTTCACGAAGGATAGGTAACATTATTAGACTTCTCTAGGATGTTGGGTGTTCAAGCCATGAGTGCATTGTGACATCGAGTCGGNCAAATTTTTGGTTGACTCGAGGACGAGTAACGTTTAAGTGTGGGATTTTGATGATAGGCTATAATTACGTATTTTAGTCGCTTATTACACTCTAATTTACTGCACTTTAATTGAGTTTGAGCTTTAACCGCTAGTGTTTTGCACTAATGGTGTGTTTTATGCCTTGTAGGAGTGATTCCGAGCTATTTAGATGTTATGGAATGAATTCAAGTGATTTGGAGCTTTAAAGTTTGAGTAAAAGTTCAAGGAATTAAGCCAGGATCGTGTTTGGGGGTCAACGGATGATAGTCAGAGTGAACGAAGAATCCAGTAGGCATATTGCGCGCTATCTAGCAAAATAGATATAACTTTCAGAACTCCATTTAGGCTCTACAATATATGGTTGGAAAGATAACTCAATGGATACAAGTTTAATGTTTTACGTTTTTTCAAATTCAAAACAGAACAGGGTGAAAAATGTGCGTCAATAGCGCAACCGCGCTACTTTTAGAGCGGCCAAGGCAGAAAGTTGTCCAACTAGCGCGCCTAGATGCGCGACCGCGCTAGTCTAACCCGGGAAAAGTGTCCTTTTTCACATTGGAAAAGGTATATTTATTTGGGACCAACCCTACTTGGTATATATATATACATGGAAAAACGGTATTTTGGTGGAGAAGGACGTTTTTGAGAGGAAAACACAAGCACGGAGCTGCCGTGGAGGCCGGGTTTCATCTTTTCTTCCACCAACTTAGTCTTTTTATGTTTCTTTGTATGATTTGTTATTTTGCTAACATGTCTATGTGGAGCTAAATTTCACATTCTATGGCTGTGATTCTTTCATGACTATTGTTATTCGGATATTGATTTTGATTTCTTAGTTTATCATATTGGTTTATTTATTCAATACTGCACTTAATTATTTGATTGCTTGATCACCAATTGAATACTATCTACGAATCTAGAGTTGAAATCGAAAGTGGGAATTCTAGATTGCATATAGGATTGAGTAGAGCAAGTTCTTGAACCTGGGCATCGGGGAACGGATTCGCGGTTAGGATAGACATATACCTAATTGCCTTGCTTGGTTGATTTACAGGAATTATAAATGCGTTCTTGTTGATTCTAACTCCATAGACATATAGGCGTTAGGTTAGCTTGAATAGGCGAGTAAGAACTCGACAGATTCTTATGAGCAATATTAACCCTGTCAACCAATAAACTAGATAAATTAGTTAGTCAATTCAATTGAAGAATACAATAGGAATGTTAGATAGCCCATAACCCTAGATCGTTTTCATTACATTGATAACATAAAAATCTGCTATCTATCTCTTAAAAGTTCATTATTTATAATTGATAACATAAAAATCTGCTATCTATCTCTTCAAAGTTCATTATTTATATTCTTTATTTAATTAGTTTAGAATCAATTACTTCTTGGTTTAATTCCTTTTTAGATAATCAGGATAGTCTAATTTAGTTAATAGTTAATCACAAGTCCTCGTGGGATCGACATCCAACTTTTAGTCACTTTATTACTTGACGACCACGTATACTTGCGTGTGCATTTGGCCGCAACAACAATCAGCTACGTCGGGTACCGAACTCGACATACAGGCTGAAGCCATCAAAGACCCCGACATTGTAGAAGCCTGCAAAGCAACCGTAGAAGAGCTCGACCCCCTCCAATTGGACAATACTGACAGCTCAAAAAAGGCTTACATCGGGCATAACCTCTCAGATCCAGGTAAGTATCATGAGTTTTTAACTAACAATTCTGATTTGTTTGCTTTCTCCCACTCAGAAATGCTAGGCATCCTAAGGGACATCGCCACCCACAGGTTAAATGTCGACCCATTCCATCCACCAGTTCGGCAGATAAGGAGAAAATTCAATGTCGTAATTAACGAGGCAATTAGCAAGGAAGTTGATAAACTACTTACCAACAGTACCATCAGGGAGTCAAAATATCCCCAATAGATCGCCAATGTGGTGATGGTCAAAAAGAAAAATAGGAAATGGCGGATGTGTGTGGACGTCACAGATCTTAACAAAGTGTGCCCAAAGGACTCCTTCCCGTTACCTCACATCGACCAGATTATTAACGCAACAGTAGGGCATGAATTGCTAAGCTTCTTAGATGCTTATTCCGGCTATAACCAGATTTTGATGGCTGAAGAAGACCAAGAAAAGACCACCTTCATCACCCATCAAGGAACGTACTGCTATAAGGTAATGCCCTTCGGGCTCAAGAATGCAGCGGCCATGTACCAGAGGTTAGTCACCAAGATGTTCAAAGAGAAACTCGGTAAGACCATGGAGATCTACATCATCGATATGCTGGTAAAGTCGACGAGGAAAGAGGACCATATTGTTCACCTGAAAAAAGCCTTCAAAATACTAAGGAGGTACGGGATGAAACTAAATCCCAAGAAATGCGCCTTCGGTGTAGCCTCCGGAAAATTCCTCGGATTCATAGTGTCACAACGGGGAATCGAGGTCAACCCAGACCAGATCAAGGTAATCGATGCTATATCGGAGACACTAAACAGCAAGAAACATGTGGAAACTAACAGGGCGCATAGCCGCCTTATCAAGGTTTATTTCACGATCCTCGGATAGATGCCATAAATTCTTCAACGTACTAAGGAAGGATCACGATCTACAATGGAATGATGAATGCATTGACACCTTGAAAAGCTGAAAACATATCTGTCCTTGCCCCCACTGCTCGTCAAAGCGGACCCAAGAGGATGCATATTAGCATATCTGGCTGTTTTCGAAGTCGCGGTAAGCGCGGTCCTGGTCCGTGAAAACAAAGGTACGCAATCCTCAATTTATTATATCAGTAAAATCTTAATTGACACCGAGACAAGTTACCCTCACCTAGAACAATTAGCTCTAGCATTGGCCGTAGCTTCTCGAAAGCTCAGATCGTACTTTCAATGCCACCCCATAAAAGTAGTGACAATATTTCCCTTAAGGGGTATCCTGCACAAACCCGAACTATCGGGCAGGCTCGCTAAATGGGACATAGATCTAAGCGAGCACGATATAACATACCAACCATGAATCTCCATTAAATCTCAGGTACTCACAGACTTCGACGCTGATTTTAGCGCGGTGATATTGCCCGAGGTAGAACAAGAAGCACTACGTGCTTTCGCACGTACCGACCTCTGGTTCCTCTACACTGATGGTGCATCTAACGCTTGGGTATTGGGAATGGGAATCGTCCTCAGAGTCCCAGTAGGCAAAGTAATTCGCCAATCCATACGATGCCCCAAAATGACTAACAACGAAGCCGAGTATGAGGCTGTGATTGTAGGTTTGAAATTGGCCCTCAAATACGACGCTCGTCGACTCGTCCTCCACTGCGATTCCGAACTCATGGTAAATCAGGTCATCGGGAATTTCCAAATTAGAAAGCAGAGGCTATAAAGATACCAGTCGAAAATCCATAAACTACTACCGGAGTTCAACGAATGCCACCTTGACCAAATACCCAGGGCACAAAATATCAAAGCAGATGGCCTTGCTAAACTAGCTGCGGCCACTAAGAATATCAGCACGAAAATCGTGGTCACCCTCCTTCATTCCACGATAGACCGCATCAAGTACATTCGATAAACTTAACTTGGGACTGGCATAATCGTTTCTTAGCTTATTTGCAGGATGGAACACTGCCGCAAGATAAAAAAGAAGCCAAAAAACTCCGGGTACAGGCAGCTCGGTATAGTCTAGTGAATGATGATCTCTACAAAAGAACATTCAGCGCCCCCTTAGCCAAATGCCTTAGACTACACCAAACTAGGCGGGTACTAGAAGAAGTACACGAAGGGCACTGTGGCGCCCATACTGGCCCACAATGAAAACAGAAGCCTCCGGCTACGTCAGGAAGTTTGAACAATGTTAAAAGTACGCCCCTATGATACATCAAGCAGGGGAACTCCTTCATTCCGTTACTTTTCCATGGCCATTCAGAAAGTGGGGAATGGACATAGTCGGCCCCCTCCCAGTTGGGCGAGGTAAAGTGCATTTCCTCCTAGTTTTAAATGACTATTTCTCTAAATGGGTGGAAGTAGGTGCGTGCACTCAGATACGTGAGCAAGAGGTCATCGCCTTCATATGGAAAAACATCATATGAAGTTTCGACATCCCCAAAGAAATCAGCTGTGACAACGGTCCTCAGTTCATCAGGAAACGAATGATCGAGTTTTTCGAAAAATAGAACATCAAACAAATACTCTCTACACCATACCACCCCACCGCCAACGGTCAAACCGAATCCTCCAATAAAATAATACTGAACATATTGAAAAAGAAACTTGAGGAAGCTAAAGGGCTATGGACCGAACTACTACCAGAAGTATTATGGGCATACCACACCACGTCGAGAGCTAGCACAGGAGAAACACCATACTCACTGGCCTACGGGACCGATGTGCTTATACCCGTCGAGGTTGGGGAACCCAGTTTAAGGTACTCCCAAGAGAGTGGAATAGGTAACGACTAAAGTAGGTTGCAGGACCTAGATGAAGTTGGAGAATGGAGAGACAGGGCCCATGTAAGAATGGTGGCTCAGAAGCAACAAGTAGAAAGATACTACAACCAAAAAGCCAAGGTACGACCGCTCAAAGTTGGAGACTACGTCCTCAAGGCTAAAACACAAGCTTCCAAAGATACTAATGAAGGAAAACTGGGAATAAACTGGGATGTACCATACAAAATCATAGCCACAGCAGGCAAAGGAGCATTCCAGTTAGAAACAATGGAGGGAATATATTCCAAAACAACTAGAACATCGCCCATCTCAAGCACTTCCACTTCTGAAAGAAGGCGTCTCCTAAGTTGCACTCTTTTTCCCTCATCCGGGTTTTGTCCCAATTGGGTTTTCGCGGAGAGGTTTTTAACGAGGCGACGAGGGAGACACATCAAGGGTCGGAGCGTTGTTCATTACCTCGACCCGTCAATAGGTTCTCCAGGGTAAAGTAATGAAGGGAATGAATATATGTATAAGTGGACCTCCATTGTATGTGCGGAATCGACATGTAATTCTCGCAAAAACCTAATCAAATCTCCATTATATGTGCATAGCAAACATGTGATCTTTATCTCCATTACATAAGCAAAATAGTGCCTCCCTACGGGAGTACGAAAGCCATCGACGATAACATAGGTTCGACCTAGTTCGAACCACGACAGGATCATACTTCGGCGACAGTCGAAGCAACATCCCAATGGCCAAGGCCATCAACGACAACATGGGTTCGACCTAGTAACCATGATGGGATCCTACTTTGATGATAGTCGAAACAACATCCCAATGGCCAAGTCCATCGACAACAACATAGGTTCGACCTAGTTTGAAACATGACGGGATCCTACTTCGACGACAGTCGAAGAAATATCCCAATGACCAAAGCCATCAATGACAACATAGGTTCAATCTTGTTCAAACCACGACAGGAATCCTACTTCGATGATAGTCGAAGCAACATCACAATGGCCAAGGCCATCGACGACAATATTGGTTTGACCTTATTCGAACCACGACGGGATCCTACTTCGACGACAGTCGAAGCATCATCCCAATGGCCTAAGCCATCGATGATAACATAGGTTCGACCTGGTTCGAGCCACGATGGGATCCTACTTCGACGACAGTCAAAGAAATATCCCAATGGCCAAAGCCATCGACAATATAGGTTTGACCTAATTTGAACCACGACGGGATCCTACTTTGACAACATCCGAAGAAAACATCCCAATGGCCAAAGCCATCGACAACATAGGTTCAACCTATTTCGAACCACGACGGGATCCTACTTCGACCATATTCGAAGCAACATCCCAATGGCCTAAGTTATCAACGATAACATAAGTTCGACCTGGTTCGAGCCACAACGGGATCCTACTTTGACGACAGTCGAAGCAATATCCCAATGGCCAAAGCCATTGATAATATAGGTTCAACCTAGTTCGAACCACGACGGGATCCTACTTCGACGATATTCGAAGCAACATCCCAATGGCCTAAGCCATCAACGATATAAGTTTGACCTAGTTCGAACCGCTATGGAACTCTACTCCGACGACCGTTCAAAATAAACATCCTACATATGCGAGAGATACAGGAGAAAATGAGCCAACAAAAGTAATTTGCACATTTGCACATTTCATCAAAACATCATTTACATTTTCCTTTACAAACAAGTCCAAGTACGACCCGTACAAAAATCCCCAAACAAAAGTAAATACAAACTAAGTCTGCCCATCGTCCCTAGCAAGATAAACATCCTCGTACCATGAATCCAAGGCCAGGTGACCTGCATTGTCGGAGTTGATATCACCCCTATCGGGAGTGTAAGGTTCATACCCACAGGCCTCACGAGCCGCACGAGCTGCGATATGAACGGCCTTAAGTTCCGCCTCGGTCACCCTTCCCTTAACAAGAAAAATCCTATACACATCCAGCAGAGCCTCAGCATGAACCCACTACTCATATTGACAATGAGGCACAGCCAGGTTGGATGTAGCATGAGAAATGGAAGGCTGAGAGCGTCGGCTCACCTTCTCTACCCTCGGCGAGGCCATTTAACCATATAGTGTAGCCAGCTCTGCCTCCAATTCTTTGATGCGCCCTTCAAGTTTTTCAACTCGACGATCAGAGGCCTCCCTCTCCCCAATCAATTCTTACCTAGAAATGCAGAGGGCATCTTCCAAAGACTCCAATTTAGAAATGGCCGTCGCTAGCTTATCGACGCTAATGTGTAGCTCGCCCTTGAGCCACTCTATCTCCGTTGTCCTAACATTCAACTCAGCGGTCAAGCTGGCAACCCTCACCTGCAAATCGATGTTCTCAGCCGTTACCCTCTTTCTCAATTCGAGCACATCCTCCTTCGCCTTGAGAGAGGTCTCCAATTTACTATTACATGCGACGGCCCTTACAAGCTATTTATCCCTCTCCCTCAACTCCTCTATCTGGCGCTCCAATTGGCTCTCTCGCTGCTTAAGCCCCTCGCGGAACACCTGAAATGCAGGTTCCTGGTGATAAATATCAGACATCGCTCGATGCTTAGTCCGATACTACTGATACTTGGATGGCATCTTCTTGTAAAGACACATCCTTCTTCCTTCTCGACGATCTCTCTCCGCCTCCAGGATGAGAGTCTGACAAAAGAAAAGAGCAAACATAATAAATAAAATATAGAATGACGATTAACGTACCAATCCGATGACATGAAAAAGAAGGAGAGGAAGAGAAGGAAAAGCACACACCTGCAGGACCATACCAGTGACCTTCCGAGATAATTCCACGTTGCTCATCGCCCCAAGCATCTCTCTCTTAGGAGAGGCACACATGGAAGCTAGGTCCAACACCACCTGCTCGCTATTCAGCAGCAAGTTGTAGCTTCCCGGAACGACCACATGTTGGTCTGATCCGGTCGTCCTCACCTCCACGTGGGTATGACGACCCACAAATTTATTAGCATCCTTTGGGTCGATATCAGAACCAGAGTCATCACCCCCAACATGGTGTCCCCCGACATTAGATGATGCTCCACTCTCGACGGGGCGCATCAAGCCAACCCTTGGATCAACCCCCAAGATGTTGATGACCGCTAATGAGACAAGATTCTCTGAGTTGTCTAGCCATGCGCTTACGATACTCCTCACCAATGCAGAGAGAGTGCAGAGGTTTTTTGCGGGTTTACACTCTAGTATCAAGGACAATATGGTCCGAGAGGTTGAGATAGGGGCTCCTTACGGGAAGGTTGTGGAGATAGCTCGGAAGATCAAGGGTGTTCACCAGCGGGGCCGAGAGTAGGTGCTGAGGTACAAGAGATTTCCATATTTTGGAAGGTTCAGTAGTGCTCTGTCTAGGGGTAGAGGTCAGTTTAAGAGAGGTCATTCTAGTAGGCCCACATATTCAGCATCGCCACCTTCTCTAGGTACTCCAGTGTGGCCCTATTTCAGTGCCATTCCAGAGAGCTTATACCATCCACCGGCCATTAAGGGTTCCTTCAGTGGGAGTTCAGGCCTCCAGAGTTAGACTCAGGGTCAGCCATCTTCCGCACCTAGAGGTTGTTTCAAGTGCGGAGATCTTGGTCATGTGAGGAGATTCTGCCCCAGGCTTTGAGGCAAGGCAGTACAGTAGGGTCATCAACCTATGATTACAACACCAGCTGCCGCACCAGTCGTCCGACTGTTCAAAGGTAGGGCAGGTGGGTAGGGCCGTCCTAGAGGTGGACGCTAGTTAGGTGGAGCTCTAGGTAGGTTCTATGCCTTTCCAGCCAGACCAGATGCAGTAGCCTCAGATACCATGATCAGAAGTATTATTCCTGTCTGCGGTAGGGATGCTTTGGTACTATCTGATCCAGGGCCTACATATTCATATGTTTCATCTTTGTTTGCTCATTTTCTAGGTGTTTCTTAGGTACCCATATATATGTGTCCATGCCAGTGGGCGATTCTGTTGTTGTGGATTGGATCTTCCAGTCCTATATCGTGATTTTGTATGGTTATGAGACTAGAGCAAATCTTCTGTTGCTCGATATGACAGACTTTGAGGTCATCCTGGGCATGGACTAGTTGTCTGCATATCATGTCGTCCTTGATTGCCATGCCAAGACTGTTACCTTAACGATACCAGAGTTTCCTAGATTGGAGTAGAATGGTTTATATATCAGTGCATCTAGTCGGGTTGTATCTTTCCTGAAGGATCGACACATGGTCAAGAAGGGTTGTTTGGCTTATCTAGCTTATTTTGGGATACTGTTGTAGAGACTCTGATTATTGATTTAGTCCATTGTCCGGGAGTTCTCCGATGTGTTTCCTTCTGATCTACCAGGCGCCACTAGATCGTGATATCAATTTTTGTATCGATTTGCCTCCAGGTACCCTGTTTATTTCTATTCCACCGTACCGCATGACTCTAAAGGAGTTGAAAGAACAACTTGAGGAGTTTCTATCAAAGGAGTTCATCAGACCGAGTGTGTCGCCTTGGGGTGCATCGTTCATGAATAAGAAGGATGGGACTATGCGGATATGCATTGATTACCAATAATTAAACAAAGTTACCATTAAGAACAAATACTCGTTGTCGCCTATTGATGATTTGTTTGACTAGTTGTAGGGTGCCAGGGTGTTCTCAAAGATCGACTTGAGATCAGGTTATCATAAGTTGAAGATTCGTAATTCGGATTTTCCGAACACGGCTTTCCGGAATAGATATGGCCAATATGAGTTTCTAGTAATGTCCTTCGGCCTGACCAATGCCTCAGAGGCATTTATCTATTTGATAAACCGGGTGTTTAAGCCATATATTGACTCGTTAGTTATTGTCTTCATTGATAAGATATTGGTCTACTCGCATATCATAGAGGAGCACGAGCAGCATTTGAGAGTGGTGCTTCAGACCTTGCGGGACCAGAAGCTATATGCTAAGTTCTCCAAGTGCGAGTTATGGTTAGATTATATGGCATTATTGGAGGCAGTTCAGTGTTGGCCTCGTCCTACCACAGCGACCGAGATCAGGAGCTTCTTGGGGTTACCATGTTATTATCGCCGATTTATGGAGGGCTGCTCATATATTGCAACACTTTTGACTAGATTGACCCAGAAGGGTGCTCCATTTAAATGGATCGAGGATTGCGGATTGCGAGGCAAACGTTTTGAAGCTCAAGACCGCATTGACTACAACACCGATGTTAGTGTTGCCTTCCGGTTCAGGAATGTATACTATGTGTTGTGACGCTTCATGCATTGGACTGGATTGTGTATTGATGCAGGAGGGGCGAGTTATTACATATGCTTCACGTCAGCTGAAGCCCCACGAGAATATTACCCCCTACATGATTTGGAGTTGGCCGTGATAGTTCATGCTCTCAAGATTTGGAGGAATTATCTTTATGGGGTGTCCTATATGGTTTACGCTGATCATCACAGATTGTAGCATTTGTTCAAGCAAATGGATCTCAATTTAAGGCAGCACAGGTGGCTTGAGCTACTAAAAGGACTATTATATTACCATAATTTATCATCCAGGAAAAGGGAATCTGGTTGCGGATGTCTTGAGTAGAAAGGCTGAGAGTAAGGATAGATTGGCATTCATTTTAGCAGAGGAGAGGCCATTAGCTTTGGACATTCAGTCCTTGGCTAACAGACTTATGAGATTGGATATTTCAAAGCCCAGCCGAGTCCTTACATGTGTCGTCACTCAGTTTTTATTATTCGAGCAGATCAAGGCTCGTTAGTTTGATGATCCGCACTTGCTGGTTCTAAGGGAGACGATACTATAGGGTGGTGCCAAGGAGGTAACTATCGGTTGAGAATGGTGTTCTATGACTTCAGGATCGTCTGTGTGTTCCTAGTGTTGATGGATTAAGGGAGAAGAGTCTAGAGGAGGCACACAGTTCTCGGTATTCTATTCATCTAGGTGCTACGAAAATGTATCGCGACCTAAGGCAACATTATTGGTGGCGGCGGATGAAGATGGACATAGTTGAGTATGTAGCGAGGTGCCTAAATTGCCAACAGGTTAAGCACGAGCAACATGAGTCATGTTGCCTACTTCAGCAGATGGTTATACTTGAGTGAAAATAGGAGAGGATCATTATGGACCTCATAGTTGGGTTGTCGCGGGCCTTGAGGAAGTTTGATGCAGTTTGGGTTATTGTCGACGAGTTGACAAGTCGGTAGACTTTATTCTAGTTGTGACTATATATTCTGTTACATTCAGGAGATTGTTCGGTTGCATGGTGTGCCTGTTTCCATAATTTTAGATAGAGTCCCTCAGTTCACTTCGCACTTCTAGAGAGCAATTCGGAGCGAGTTGGGTACCCGGCTAGAGCTCAGCTCAGCCTTTCATCTGTAGACCAACGGACAGTCGGAGCGGATGGTTCAAATCTTGGAGGATATACTCAAAGCATGTGTGATTGACTTCAGAGGGCAGTGAGATCGATTCTTGCCTTGGCTCGAGTTTGCTTATAACAACAATTATCAGTCCAGCATTGAGATGGCTCCATTTTAGGCTTTGTATGGTTGACTGTGTCGTTCGTCCATCGGATAGTTTAAGCCTGACGAGGCTAGGTTATATGGTACTGATTTAGTTAAGGATGCCTTTGAGAAAGTGAAGTTGATTCAGGAGCGACTTCGCACAGCACAGTCCAGACTAAAGAGTTACGCGGAACGGAAGGTACGCGTTTATCATTTATGGTGGGCGAGAAGGTTCTCTTGAATGTCTCTCAAATGAAGGGAATCATGAGGTTCGATAATAAGGGCAAGTTAAGCCCAAGGTTTATAAGTCGATTTGAGGTGTCGAGATGAGTTCGGGAGGTTGCTTATGAGCTTGCTTGTCTCCCAGTCTATCGAGAGTTCTTTTGGTTTTCAACGTGTCTATGCTCCCTAAGTATCATACCGACATGTCGCATGTGTTATACTACAACACGGTTCAGCTAGATGAGAGCTTGAATTATAAGGAAGAGCTAGTTTCCATTGCTGATAGACAGATTCGCTAGTTGAGGTCCAAGAAGATTTATGCAGTAAAGGTTTAGTGGAGGGGTCAACTCGTCGAGGAGGCGACTTGGCAGACCAAGGACAACATGCATAGAAGATACCCACGCCTATTCAACACTCCAGGTATGATTCTAGACCCGTTCGAGGACGAATGTTTATTTAAGAGGTGGAGAATGTAACGACCTGACCAGTCATTTTGCTATCTAGATCCCTGTCCCCTAATTAAGACTCCCGTATGTTCTTTTACTATTTATTGACCTGAAGGGATGGTCAGTTCGGGTTTGGAAGGGTTCGAGTTAAAATCGAAACACTTAGTTCTTTAATAATGGCTTATAATGGTTAAATTTTACTTGAGTAAAATTTTTAAGTAAACGACCTTGGAACCGGGATTTAATGGTCCCAATAGGTTTGTATGATGATTTTGGACTTGAGAGTGCTTTCGGATCAGGTTTCGGATGACCCGGAGCGTTTTGGCGCTTAATGTTGAATGTTGGCACATTGAAGGTTTTCAAGTTCCTTAAGTTTGGTTTGGAGTAGGTTTCGGTGTTATCAAGGTCCGTTTGGGATTCCGAGCCTAGAAATAGTTCTGTATGGTGATTTTAGACTTTCACGCATAATTTGGTATAATTCTGAGTAGTCTAAGTATGTTTCGGCTCGTTCGGAGCAAGTTGAGAAATTTGAAGTTCATAAGTTGATTCAATTTGGTTTTGGGGTACGATTCTTAGTTTTATTATTTTTTTACGTGTTCTGAAAGTTTGATCAGGTCCGTAATATGTTTATGGACTTGTGGGTGTATTTGTACAGGGTCCCCGGTAGATCGGGTGTTTTTTGGACCGACCGGAGCTAAGTTGGAAACACTAGAAATTTCTGATCTGGTTCCTTTATTCACGAATGCGAAGGAATCCTCGCGATCGCAAAGAAGGAATTGGGGACTGGGTGGTTTTGTGCTTATCGTTCACGAAGTCATGGCCGTGTTCGCGAAGTCTTGGGGCAGTGGCTTTCGCGCTAGCGAGAGACCTATCGCGTTCACATAGGGTCGAGGGCTTGGGCAACCCAATTGCATTACGCGTTCGCGAGTGAGGGCACACGTTCGTGATGAGGAGGCAGCTCAGTGCATCGTGTTCGCGAGTGTCCCGTGATTGCGAAGAGGAATTTTATTGGGTTCTTTAGTTTTGCTTTCGCGATTGCGAGGGCTTGTCTGCAATCGCGATAAAGACAGACTTGGGCAGATTGTTTTATAAGTCGTGACTTAGGCTCATTTTCTTTATTTCTCTCACTTGTTGGTCGAATTTAGAGCTCTTTGAGGAGGGTTTTCACCTAGAAATTTGGGGTTAGTAATTTCTGTACAATAGGAGTTTAATACATGCATTATGGGTAGATTTTAACACAAAATTGTGAGAATTTTAGGAGATTATTGGAAAGTCTAGGTTTTGATAAAAATGGTATTTAACCATGAAAATGATTATGGAATGGTGTAGAAATTATATATTTGATTTCGTGAGGTTATGAGTAATATTTATCTTCGAAATTTTTCGAAATTCGGGCAGATGGGACTAGTGGTGAATTTTAGGAATCTTTCAATTTGGGTTGGGTAATTACTCTAATAGCTAAATTGTGAATTTGTGAGTGTATATTGATTAATTTATGTAATATTTGGCTAGCTTTGGATTTTTCGACACCAAGTTGAGGATTTAGAGTGAATTTGTTGGCCGAAAAATGAGCTTTGGGACGAGGTAAGTCTCTTGCCTAACCTTGTAAGAGGGAATTTACCTCCATAGGTATTTCAAATTACTATTTGCCTCTAATTGTGGAGGCCACGTACACACGAGGTGACAAGAGTCCGTGCGTAGCTACAAATCATGCTTATGTTTGGGTAGTTATAGGACCCAATCATGAAACACTTATATTGTTTGTACTCTATTTGTTAATTTAAGTGCTTAAGTTATATTGAAACTTGATAAAGGACTCGTAAAGACTGAATTTCGCTTACTTTGAGTTTTGGCGAGTTACTTGACCGTTAATAGTAATTGTGGTTCCTTCTGTATTAGTCTTGTGATAGCTTTTAAATCGGATGTTCATAGAGTATTCTCTCTTCTTGTGGAGTGCGGGACGAACGCCTCGACAATATAATATTTGCATCTATGGTTCGTGCCGTTTGATCCTTGCCAGTGTACACATTATTCTGAATCGGACCGTACGACCTCGACATAAATCGTGCGTGAAAATACTTGGAGCCCGATTACACTTGATATTATTTTTATATCTTGAGAGGTTATAATTTAATTATTTACCCAAAATTGTTGGAGTTAGTGCGTGTCAGTTGGAGATTTTTAAATTGACTATCAATTATGAATCATTTATTCACTGATTTGCTATTGTGTTATTATTATCATTCACGTATTCCATGCCTATTTAGAATTTATGTATTTTATCTGTTGGCCCATATTAAGTGTCGATGTCGACCCCTCATCACTAATTCTTCGAGGTTAGATTGGATACTTATTGGGTACATGTTCTTTGTATACCCACGCTACACTTCTGCACTAATCGTGCAGGATCTGAGGCAGGTGCATCTGGCATTTATTCATACGCGCACCTCTATGTTACCCTGAGGTATAGTGGTGAGTTGCTCCCTGAGCCCGTTCTGCAACACCCGCAGTCTCTCTTTTGTATTTATTTTCTGTCCATTCTATTTCAGACACTAGCATATGTGTTTTGTATATTCTACTAGTTGCTTATACACTTGTGAAACCCGGTCTTGGGAACATGCTAGTACATACTTTATGAGTTTGAGTATTTATTTCATAGTATTTGCTCTTTTATTAGTTTTATGCTATGCTTTACTATAATTTATCACTTCTCATCTACTTAATAAATGAAAATCGACTACTTTAAAATTATTAAAAAAATTAATAATTGACTAGTTTACCATTGGCTTGCCTGACAGCGACGTTGGGCGCCACCACGGTGTCTATAGGAGAAATTGGGTTGTGACAATTTCATTCTGAAAATTATTCTTATTCTTGTTTCTGACAACCTCCAGTTTCTGCCTTTTTTTTTCTTTCTATTTTATGGTACAGAAATTTACTGTTTCGTGATATTATATTATAGTAATACATATTAATAACACCGACTGCCCATATATAAGTTTCAATTTGATTTGAGTTGGTGAATGTCACTTGGATTCATAATTCAAATAAATCAAGAAGTGTACTATATATATCATAGATAGAAATAGTGGAGTTTCCCTGTTCACGTTTCATGCCAACTTACTAAAGAGCCATTATTATATAGGACTAGAAAAGACAGTGAAAACTAGTTGAATTATTGCAACTGTTTTTTCATGGTGGGATTTTGAATGGGTCAGATAGTGATCTTTGGCTCGATTTAAATCACTTGTTTCAACTGCTACTCGACAGCCATATGATAATTCATACGGAAATTTTCACAAAATTCAACAAATGTATTTTTACTTTTTTATCTTCTTGTAATCTAATGTTGAATTTTTTCAGCGAGAAAAATTAGTGTCTTTTTTAACATAAAATTTCAATATCGTGCGGATATACTACAGAGCTCATCTTATTTTAACATAAATTTGCATGTTAACGAGATAATAAATATTTAAATAAATAATTGAGCAAACATCATCACTAGAAAAAACGGGAGAACTAAACAAATATAACCCCTCTCACCCTTGGCTCTCCTAAATACCAATCCACCAATTAGTGGCGGAGTTAGGGAGCGGTAGAGAGTCCTTATGAACTCTCTTCGTCAGAAAATTATAGCGTTTATATAAAATATATAAAATATTTATGTATGTATACATATGGGATGTTGAATCTTCTTGGCTTCTCCACATATTTAAATTGTTTACTTTATTTTGAATTTCTTAGTGGAAATTCTGGCTATGTCATTGCCACCAACTATTACATTCCAGTGGAGGATAGGGGAAGGCTGACTATGAAGTTTGTGTTGGTGGTTGCTTGTGAATATATGAACTGAAGTGATATGCGGCAAAACCTTTGGAAACTTCCTTGATTTTTTTTCTCTGTATTTTTGGCAAACGAACTAGTTTTCCTTTATTTGAAGAAATTACTTAGTAGGGATGGTACTCATGGTTGAAAATTTTAATCACAACACACAACTTTTTACATAGAGAGTCTATCAGAAACAACCTCCCTAGGAGTAAAATCTGCGCGCATACTATCCTGTAAAGACCTTACTTCGGAGACTATAGTGAGTATGTTATCGTAACAATTGTTTTACACATACAAGATTTCTTGAAAACCCAAATAGTCAATAGGCTTAATTACAAGAAACCTATTGTCTATTTTGTACATTTCTTGGGCACCTATACAAGGTGAAAGAGATAGATGCAACTTCTTTTCAATTTCTCATTTCTCATAATTATAGAGTAGTGCAAGTTAAAATTGCCATCCTACAACATGGGCAATGTGCATTAGATTCTAGCCATGGAACCAAACACTTGGAATGGAACCTATGGGCACATTGCAATTGCATTAGGTTATCACCAACTTTAAATTGGTCCAAGCAAATAGCACATTCATCTTGTTCTGAAGATTTCCAAATCATCTTTGCCCAATTGAACTTCTTTGATCCACTCTTCTTTAGTCCAGAAAACACTTCTTGTTGCAAATTATCCACACCCAAATTTGGCCTATTCTCCACCATTCCTTGCCTTTGGTTTTGTTGTCCATTATTGACACTCCTGAATTTAATGACAAAAAAAGAAAAACACAATCAGTGAGATGAGAATAAAGGGGTCAAACATATGGTTGGAATTGCAAGTTAGAACTGATATAGTTTTCCTAAAAGATTTAAGGTATATATACTGACAGAAATACATTTTAAATTATTAGTGCAATTTAATCTGTTATCTTGGTTTCGGTCTTCTCTTTATCTTGTTATTTCTCTTACTTGTCGTTGCCGTTACTTCTTTTTCATCCTTTCTTAAGTCGAGGGTCTACTGGAAACTACCTCTTTCCCTTTCCAGGATAGGGGTAAGGCTACATACATCTTATCTTTCCCATACCTCACTTGTAGGAACTCATTGGCTCTATTGTTGTAATTGTAGTAGTTGTTGCGTAGTTTAATTTGTGATGGCAGGTCAGCACCATTTTTACCATGTTATCTATTAATATTCATCATAGAGATACACTTTTAATTGCTTCATAAATAATCTAATTGCATAAACACTTTTTACACCTTCATATAACTTCTTTGTTAACATGAAAGGAGAAGTGAGCTTTTCACCTCTTATTTTTTGATTTCCATCTGGCACTAAGCCTCTCATCCAACCTTTGCCTGGCTTCTCTAGCAGCTTCACCTAGTTTCTCATCTTGGTATGCTTGGCTTGTTGCACTCCTTTGCTGTTAATTCAATTATGCAAAAAAAAAAAAAAAAAAAAAAAAAAAAAAA
>MU729835.1:23276-50246 GCA_026770625.1 Nicotiana glauca
TAGTAAATTTGGATTTACTATGTGAATCCTAGTTGTCCGTGTCGCTCATTTAAACTCATCCTACTCTTATATCAGTATGGGGAGTGCCTAGGTCATAGCCCTTGGATGCCGACTTATTTCCCAGTCCTTCATGAACGCATGATACTTCATGTACCTAACTTTTTTTTTTTCGTTCTTATATCAATATCATGTCATTACATCCAGAAAAAAAAATCCTTACTATGGTAGATGAAAATTTAAAGGGCAACTCGGTGTATAAGGTATCTCATGTTCATGCAGAGTTCGGAGTTCGGGGAAGGGTCGCACCCAAGGATACTGTGATAGTTGTGATGTAGACAGCCTAACCTAATGCAAATATTAATGACTGCTTACACGATTCGAACCCGTGACCTATAAGTCACACGGAAACAACTTTAGCGTTGCTCCAAGGTTCCCTTATGTTAGATGAAAATTTGCCTATGTAATATTAATACACAAAACAAAGGTATGAGTATTTGTATATACCTTAGAAGAGCTTGAGTTGAGAGGGTATTCATGGCTACTAGTGTAGAGACAAAAAGAAGACCTTCTTGTGGATGAAAATCCAAAGGTATGAGATGAATCTAACCATCCACTACTTTGATGAAACCTCCTTCTTCTAGCACATTCAACCCCAGGAAGCATGCCTGCCATTTTTATACACAAAACTAGAGAGGAAAGAGAGAAGAAAACAATAGTGAAAAAACAAAAGCTACAACTATATAGTCCTAATTAATTAAGTACTATATTCAATTTTTCAAGAAAAAATGAAGGAGAAAGAGGCTATCATTTATCTCCTCATAGATTCTGTATAAATTAGCCAGAGTTAGTTTCCTTCCTTATTAGTAACTTAAAAACTTGTGTCAATGTTATTGTTTTTGTTGTTTTATAATGATAGAAAAGACCACTCCTGAATGCAGAAGTTTCTTTGAAAGTGAGACTTTTAGTTTATATTTATTTGAATCTTGAAAAAAGTGGGCCAAAAATGAAAGTTTTGGACTAAAGTTATTTGGCATACAGAAGAGGGTCCCTACCATTAATTTCATTCATTTTTTGATAAGCTCTCATTTTCAGCTTCACTTTCCTATTTTCATAACTCTTTCGCTTAAATAGAAGGTGATCCTCGTACCGAGAGTAAAGTTATTTTCGTGTAACTTTTACGTTATGGGTTAGAATCGTGAAACCAGCCACTAATGCTTGCATTAGGATAGACTGGCTATATCACACCTCTTACGCTCGAATGCCAGAGGCGAAACCAGAATTTAAAACTTATGATTTTAGTATTTTAATTATTTTAAGTTATTAGATTCTAAATTAATAATTTATCCATAATTAATAATTTTTTTAAAAAAATACGGGGTTTGGATAAAATTTGCTGATTCAGTTGAAGCGATATCCAAAATAGGCTAATTCCACCGCTAATTAATGCGAAATACTTTTTATACTACGCTGCAATTTTTCACTTAAATAGAAGAAGGTGGTAGGAAGGACATGAACTTTTATTTTTCTCTCTTTTTAAAAAAAATTTCCCCTTGCAATCTTCTTGTTCTTCTAAATTTGACAAACAACCTAGATTTAGGGGTGTTCATACAAACCTGAAAAATCAAACGAAACAGAAAATCAAACCAAACCGACCAAAAAAATCGAAACTTTTTGGTTTGGTTTGATTTTGGTTTTGAATTTTAAAAACTGATCAAATTTGGTTTGGTTTTGGTTTTAAGCAAAAAATAATTGAAAAAATCCGAACCAAACCGACTATAGGAGTAGCTATTTTAAATTTATTATTATACCTCTATATATGTATATTTTATACAAAGTTTCAATAAATTTATGGTGAATGCTAATCGTTTTCACTTTTAGTACAATTTTTTACATTTATATTCTAGTTTGATTGATAGTTTTCTTTTGTTAAGTGTAAGAATCCATTTCATGTTTAAAAAAATATAGTTTTAATTGATTTTTTAAATTATTCATCACTATTTGATTCAATTGTCAAATAATATATTTCTCAAAGGGCAATTGATTTGATAGTGTTACGTTGAAAATGTGGTCGTCGGAATATGTGTTTGGTAGTGTATGTCTTATATTTAAGGAAAAACTGATAAATAACCGAAAAAATAAAAAAACCGACAAAATCCGACATAAACCGAATCAAGAAAAAACCGACTTAATTGGTTTGGTTTGGTTTGGTTCAAATATTTAAAAAACCGACTTACTTAATTTAGTTTTTTTGTAGGGAAAAATCGATCCAAACCGAACCATAAATATCAATATCTAGATTATATTAGTGAAAGGATAAAAGAAAAAGAACCATATAAGTGTAACGATTCAATCATTAAACTAACTGTTGGAAATTGGGAGTGGATAAACACTCACAAGCACTCATGATAGCTAAGCATTTATAGGGAATTTTTCTAACATACATATATACCTAGTCTTTTATGCAACAACAACAACAACAAATTCAGTAGTTTTTCAAAGGTGGGGTCCGGAGATGGTAAGATGTATGCAGTCTTACCCCTACCTCTGGAAGGGCAGATGGGTTGTTTCTGATAGACCTTCGGCTAGAGAGTGACTAAAAAAAAAAGATAATTGCAACAAGTAGGAATAACAACAAGATAAAATAAGATTGAATCCAACAATGCGGTCAAACTCTATCAGTAATAGCCATCTATGGATAAATATATTGTCACGACCCAAATCCCAAACCTGGTCGTGATGGCGCCTCTCGTGGAGACAAGGCCAGCCAGTCAACCCAATTCATCCTTTAAAAATAATTATTTAATGCAATTATAGTGCAACATGGTTTAATAATACCAAATAGCGGAAATATAGATAAAAATATGCGGAAATCCAACCCATTTCAGCCCGACCGGGGCGTCACAAGTCATGAGCATCTAGAAAGATCTGTAATACAACTACAAAGCCTATAATACATAGAATAAAATCTGAAATCGAAAAGAAGAAATCCGGTGCAGCGAACGCTGGCGGTCTCCTTGCTCAGCTACGATAGCAAATCCTCAACCTGCTCAAACCCGCTACCGGGTAAACCAGTACCTGCATCTGCACTCGAGGTGCAGGGAGTAAAGTGAGTACTCCAACTCAGTGAGTAATAAAAGTAAAGCAGTGAGAAATCACGTAAAGCAGACCATCATGCTATATAAGACAGTACAACCTTTGAGAAAACAGTGAAACCGTGAAATCTTTAGAAAATATCTGGGCTCAGTTTAAAACTTCTTTTGAAAATATCTTTTTTCCAATAGTTAAGCAAATGAATGCAAAACAAATAGTGCAAGCCAGCACAGAAGTCAGCCCCTCGGGCATAGCACCCCATTAACAATTATCACCAGAGTATCAGGTAAGCAGTGCAAGTAGTACCATGAAAGCCAATGAAATGAGAGTGTTGAATGTCATGACAAACATTACATAATAAGAACAACTGTATGAGTGCAATGAAATGCATATAGCGGTATACTCCGGTACCCACTGCGGCGTGCAGCCCGAGCCATCCATATATTTTATCATCGACGGCGCTCACTGGGGGTGTGTACATACTCCGAAGGGGGCTCCTACAGCCCAAGCGCAATATCAAGCCATCTCGTGGCATCAAATCCAGGCCCTCGGCCTCATATCAATATCAGTATAATCAACCAGGCTCTTGCCCGCAATATCAATGTACTCAACCAGGCTCTCGGTCTCAATATCAATATATTACCACTGCGGCGCGCATCCCGATCCCATAAATGTAATACCGCTGCAGCGCGCATCCCAATCCCATAATCAGTCCAAAATCACATTAGCCTCTCGGCACAATAGCAAATAAATTATTCAGCCCAAACTTCATTAGAAATATTATTTAAGTCCCAAGTTTTGAGAAAAGTGGCTGAGTTTGCAAAACAGTATTTAATACTAGGACTGAGTTCAATTTTCTGTACACATGGTAAGAAACCAGTAAAACAATCCCTGAAAGATTCACATAATTGGCACGAAGCCCAAACATGGCAATTAGCCCAAATTGTGATGATAACAAGTAGTTTCAGTCAATTACGCAGTAAAATCAACAACCGGGACGGACCAAGTCACAATCCCCAACGGTGCTCTATCCCACGCTCATATCCGGCATGCAAGTCACCTCAATACAGCACTATAGTGTGCAAGTCCGGGGTTTCAAACCCTCAAGATATCATTTACAAGTATTACTCACCTCGAGCCGGCCAAAATCCTAGCTCGTTATACCCTTGCCTCGCAAATCGACCTCCTCGCGCGTCGAATCTGCTCAAAACCATAACGAATACATTACAATAGGCTAAGGGGACATAACCCAATCGAAAAGACTCGAAAAATATCAAAATTCACGAAATTTGCAAAATCCGAGCCCCGGGTCCACTTCTCAAAAAATAAGAAAATTAACAACATCGGGTTCCTTATCTCTTCACAAGTCCGTACATACCAAGAACACCTAAATCGGACCACAAATGGCCCCTCAAATCCCAAATTTAGAATTTCAATTTCAAGCCCTAATTTCTTACAATTTGGCTATATTTTCATGAATTTCAAGGATGATTCTTCAATAAAATCATTTTTTAAGTCCAAGAGTTCATACCTTATCAAAGCCCTTGAAACCCTCTTCAAAATCGCTCAAAAACTCTCCAAGTCCGAATGAAAATATGTGACCCAATCAAAATTTCGCGGAGATGGACTTAAATGCTTCTGCCCAGTCACTTCGCTTTTGCGACTTTTCCTTCCGCTTCTGCGGATCCTCACTAAATGACTACGACCGCTTCTGCGGTCCCCCACTGCATATGCGGTCCTTGCTTTTGCGGATAAACGTCCGCTTCTGCGGATTCCCTCATTTCGCCCAGGATCATTTCTGCGGTCTATTTTTCGCAAAAGTGAAACCGCTTCTGCGGTCCAAGCGTCCGCTTCTGCGGAACCTGCCTCCCGGCCCATTTTCGCACCTGTGACTTCTCCTTCGCTTCTGCGAAACCGCATACGCGGTCCAATTTCCGCAGAAGCGAAAATACCAGATACCAGCAGCTCAAGATTTTCAAAAATGACCCGTTGGGCATCCGAAACACACCTGACGCACTCGGGACCTCAACCAAAAATGCCAACACCTCCTAAAATATCATACAAACTTGTTCCAATTATCAAAACATCTCAACTAACACAATAATCATCGAATTACATCGAATTCAAGTCTAAGTTCTTATAAAACTACCAAAACACACATTCGATCAAAAACCCGACCAAACCACGTCCAAATGACCTGAAATTTTGCACACACATCCCAAATCACCTAATGAAGCTACTGCAACTCTCGGAATTCCATTCCGACTCCCGTATCAAAATCTCACCTATCAACCGGAAATCGCCAAAATACTAACTTCGCCAATTCAATCCTAATTCTACACCGGACCTCCAAAACCACTTCCGATCACACTCCTAAGTCACAAATCATCCCCCGAAGCTAATCGAATCATCGAAATTCAAATCCGAGCCCTCTAACACATAAGTCAACATCTGGTTGACTTTTCCAAAATAAACCTTCCTTAAAGAGACTAAGTGTCTCATTTCCTACTAAAACCAATCCAAATCGACTCGATCACCTCGAATACTGATAATGAAGCATAGAGAAACATAAGATGGCGGAAATGGGGCGGTAACTCACGTGACGACGGGTCGGGTCGTCATATCCTCCCCAACTTAAACAAACGCTCGTCCTCGAGCGGACCTAGAGTTGTTCTAGAAGTTCACCAATAGCTAAATAACTTTACCATGCATACACTCGGGAATGACCCCACGTCACCCTATCTAGCCTAGGCCCGACAACACAACATAGCTGAAATTTCGCAATCCATCTAGTCCATAAACCATAGAACCACATTTCACTTTCCGAAATCTTACACAAGATCAGAACCTTACATCTTTATTCAGAATAAACCCGAACCAACTGTAATAACCCATACCTGCAACCTCGGCTGCAATCATATGATATACCACATAACTCAAACACAAGCAGCGATAACTTCCATTCACAACAGTTGCCCACGACAACCAAATATCGATAGAAAACCTCTTGTTAGATAAAGTTTCATTCCAACACTTTCATATACTACCAATGATAAATGAAACACACAATAACCATATCCATTTCTCCGATCAACCCTTCAGGAGGCCATTTCTCCTCTGGCAACTACCATAGCCGAACCTCGATATTTACCCATCAAACATGCTGAAATCGAATCTGTTTGCATTCATTAATGATCCTCACGATCTCCTTTGACCAAACACACCATCCTGGTGACATGACACAATCAATACGGCCTAAGCCACAACTTGCATAATATGCGCACCAATAAGAAAAAGTCTAAACAAGCTTAAATTATGAAAATGACTCAACTGAGAGAGTTGTACCCAAACTCGCCAGTACTGCCACAACTCAAGGCTGAGACACTGTTTTACATCATAGAAATAGGGCACACAAATTTGACCCGCAAGGTCATGTTTCCACATTACTTTGTTGCAACGCGCGATCCTATCCAAATACTGCTCCACGGGAAAACACCCCTAATCACTATGCTCAAAATCGACAACCATGCTCACTTGATGTTTGGATCCCAAGTGAATCATTACACCCACGGTGAAACAAATAACATACACCACGCAAACCTAATAGAACATAACCGGTACATGATTCACCGAGCAACACCCAATTACTCATCCCGCTCGACTTTCACTACTACAACTCCTACCGGAGCTAGACGATCCGGTGCCCTGCACCAAATTAATACCGAAATCAACAACCTCGCCCGGCGACATGCCTAGCCACAATAAACGCATCCGAAAAGTCCCTCAATACCGGAACAGAATCAATGATAGCAACCTCTGCACTGACATCCATCACGAATGCCCAATTAAGAAAGCAGTCCTTCCCAACTGTCCGCTGGTTCTTTGAAATATAAATCATTCTACTAAAACATATTCTAACGCACTTCATCCCTTTACCCGTGGCATTTCCGGTGTAGCCCCTAATGCAATAGTTTAAAATCACCCAACACTAAGACAACCAGTCTGAATTCCAACATCACATCCAAAATATAACATACCAGCGAATAAAGATCCACTACCACAGCATAGCCTGTACATGAGAACTCCAGTCTCCAACTCCATATAGCACACAAATCATCATACCTGATCCCAGTTTCCATCGTGCAATACACGCACACATTTGATACTCATTCATTCCATGACAGATACTCAATATTTACATGTGCTACCGAGCAAACTCGAATACCACCAGTGGACCCAACAAGAACATGCCGCAATACTACTTAAATATAATCAGTTTAATCACATTACCTTTTTCTGAGACATATACTCTCGTCAAATCACTTCCACTTAGCAATACCATTTTCCCTAATCATCCGAAGATCATTTATCTAATCACTTAGGAGGAATCATTACACATCCCATGCTCTTTATGACATATATAGGTCTTGTTCAAATTCTTACAATACTGACACGACGGATGAGATATGTATACATTCATAACTACTACCGAAACAACAATTCATTAGTTCTATACTCTTGGCAAGAACTATCACCTCATTCTGAACCAAACAAGGTTTTAGCCCCTTAATTTATTTCATATGCTCAGATTGCACTGATCTCGAATTCAATGATCTCGTCTCACCCAATATGAACTGCTCAGGCAATGAGCCACCCCAAACATGGTCAAAGTCGCACATGTGAACCAAATAATGTGCCAATAGGCTACCAATTACACAATACAAGAGAAAACGAGCTTTGGAAGGAATTACCAAATCCCACACACTAATACAGACTTTCCTTGGAAAACAAGAAGCAAGGCATACAAAGATAGCATATAGAAAACTATACTCAATATCACACTGTTGCGGCGTGCAACCCGATCCAGATAACATACCCATGGCGGCGTGCCACCCGATCCACACATAGATCTCACATAAGGAGATACACTTCGAGCCAAATCTGCTCATTACAACAAAATACCGAATATCGGTCATAAGCATGCTAAATGCATAATATCATCCCTGAGGGATATTAAGCGTTATAAACTACAAAACTCAAGCACAACTAAGGTGCGATATACAATTTGAATTTCAAGAGCCAAGTTGCTCAGGTAACATCATTCCTACGCAGATTCTCAACACGCAAGCAATTTCTCAAGCCATTTCACAAATCACATGGCGTAATGTATCACTACCTGAATTGTTTGACAATGATACATCAACCTGACTACTCCTCCATGAGGACCGCATCGCAAAATGCACACAACTGGTCTGATATCGAGCCATTATTCACATTAGATCCGTCCACCGACTTCAAGTTGTCTATGATCACACTGAACTAGTCTGATAACCTTTCAAAGGTCTATAATAACTCCCCAGTTCACAACCTAATAGGCCAAGTGCCCTCCAGGCATGAATTTTTTTCAATTTAACGACACGATCACAACCTTCATACTTGGTCTACATCTTTAATCAATCAAGTGACCACATGTCGCACTTATATAATCTTCTCGTGGGACACACTCCCACGACCTACCACAATAATATTTGGGGCGTTCCTCCAAACCACCAGTCGCATTAACGCTGAAAAGCGATCAAGAATCATTAACCAGGTCGCAAAGCCCTTTCTGCGCAACACCGTTCTCAGGTGATGCTGAAGACAATACCAATCTACCTTAACAGTTGAAACTTCTTTCCTGCTCATCCGAGCTCATGACATCTTTGTCAAAATTTTCCTTCGCTCGTGCCATTCTCGGCCTAGGTTCCACAACCAGGACTGATTTGCCAATATGCCTCAAATCGAAACCAACAAAATGCGTAATCATACAATCAGCTAGCCAACGGCAACCTCCCTACCTTGGCTCGAAGCCATAGATCAAAACACATAATAGTCATAACTCATATACTCCACTGCTGGCTTAGTACCGTAGTGAGATTAAACTCAAATCCTCTGTAAGCTTGTGTAAACACATTTCATCTAGTACTGTAACTCTTTGGAAATGTCGCAACAGTTAAACTCACTCTCTTAAGCGAACCTAAAATTTAAATCTCAACACATATATTTCGCTTGTAAATGAGATCTTCTAACATACAACATAAGGATTGCACCACTTCAGGATACTCCGCGGGAGACAACCCACCTGCTTCGCCTCAATCTAACATTTCTGTATACCTTCCACACATTACATAGTCACTTAGTCTTCCTGAGTCTGAACTCATTTGCAACATGAAATTTGCTTCTTTCTCAACTGGAAACATGAAAAAGTTCTTCACGCGCCCAAAACTCGGGGCTATACCTTGAATCATGATGGAATTCAAATGCCTAGTAGTTCACCAACACCCAACAAGTCTTCCTCGACCATTCCAAGTTACACAGATACATCTCGCAGTACTAACATACTCATCACGTAGCTACCCAGACGCCATTCCCACTAATAGGGACAATTATGTAGGTTCAAAACACTTGCTCACGCAATCAACACATCGGTGCTCAAGCCATAGGCAAAGATCCAGCCTCAAGTCCTCTAGACTGGCCCAATATATACTCACAGAGATCACGTCTCGCCCCTTCAATCGGGGATTTACAAGCCCTCAAGGCACATCAAATTCTGAACGATCATGCACTCGTTCGAACATGTGCAAGGAATCTCAAGAGTTTCTTTTCAAGCTAAATCAAAGACGCATGATAAGAATTCAACAATGTGAAGTTTTCCTAAAGGTTCTGTAGCCTCTCGAGGATAAATACAGACGTCTCCGTACCGATCCGTGAGACTATACTAAACCTGCTCATGACTCGTGAGACCTAGTAACCTAGGCTCTGATAAATATATTGTCACAACCCAAATCCTAAACCTGGTCGTGATGGCGCCTCTCGTGGAGATAAGGACAGCCAGTCAACCAATTCATCCTTTAAAAATAATTATTTAATGCAATTATAGTGCAACATGGTTTAATAATACCAAATAGCGGAAATATAGATAAAAATATGCGAAAATCCAACCTATTTCAGCCCGACCGGGGCGTCACAGGCCATGAGCATCTAGAAAGATTTTTAATACAACTACAAAGCCTATAATACATAGAATAAAATCTGAAATCGAAAAGAAGAAATCCGGTGCAGCGAACGCTGGCGGTCTCCTTGCTCAGCTACGATAGCAAATCCTCAACCTGCTCAAACCCGCTACCGGGTAAACCAGTACCTGCATCTGCACTCTAGGTGAAGGGAGTAAAGTGAGTACTCCAACTCAGTGAGTAATAAAAGTAAAGCAGTGAGAAATCACGTAAAGCAGACCATCATGCTATATAAGACAGTATAACCTTTGAGAAAACAGTGAAACCGTGAAATCTTTAGAAAATATCTGGGCTCAGTTTAAAACTTCTTTTGAAAATATCTTTTTTCCAATAGTTAAGCAAATGAATGCAAAACAAATAGTGCAAGCCAGCACAGAAGTCAGCCCCTCGGGCATAGCACCCCATTAACAATTATCACCAGAGTATCAGGTAAGCAGTGCAAGTAGTACCATGAAAGCCAATGAAATGAGAGTGTTGAATGTCATGACAAACATTACAAAATAAGAACAAATGTATGAGTGCAATGCAATGCATATGATGGTACACTCCGATACCCACTGCGGTGTGCAGCCCGACCCATCCATATATTTTATCATCGACGGCGCTCACTGGGAGTGTGTACAGACTCCGGAGGGGCTCCTACAGCCTTAGCGCAATATCAAGCCATCTCGTGGCATCAAATCCATGCCCTCGGCTTCATATCAATATCAGTATAATCAATCAGGCTCTCGGCCTCAATATCAATGTACTCAACCAGGCTCTCGGCCTCAATATCAATATATTACCACTGCGGTGCGCAGATCGATCCCATAAATGTAATACCACTGCGGCGCGCAGCCCGATCCCATAATCAGTCCAAAATCACATAAGCCTCTCGGCATAATAGCAAATAAATTATTCAGCCCAAACTTCATTAAAAATATTATTTAAGTCCCAAGTTTTGAGAAAAGTGGCTGAGTTTGCAAAATAGTATTTAATACTAGGACTGAGTTTAATTTTCTGTACACATGGTAAGCCAGTAAAACAATCCCTGAAGGATTCACATAATTGGCACGAAGCCCAAACATGGCAATTAGCCCAAATTGTGATGATAACAAGTAGTTTCAGTCAATTACGTAGTAAAATCAACAACCGGGATGGACCAAGTCACAATCCCCAATGGTGCTCTACCCCACGCTCATATCCGGCGTGCAAGTCACCTCAATACAGCACTATAGTGTGCAAGTCCGTGGTTTCAAACTCTCAAGATATCATTTACAAGTATTAGTCACCTCGAGTCGGCCAAAATCCTAGCTCGTTATGCCCTTGCCTCGCAAATCGACCTCCTCACGCGTCGAATCTGCTCAAAACCACAACGAATACATTACAATAGGCTAAGGGGACATAACCCAATCGAAAAGACTCGAAAAATATCAAAATTCACGAAATTTGCAAAACCCGAGCCCCGGACCCACTTCTCGAAAAATCAGAAAATTAACAACATCAGGTTCCTTATCTCGTCATGAGTCCGTACATACCAAGAACACCCAAATCGGACCACAAATGGCCCCTCAAATCCCAAATTTAGAATTTCAATTTCAAGCCCTAATTTCTTACAATTTGGCTATATTTTCATGAATTTCAAGGATGATTCTTCAATAAAATCATGTTTTAAGTCCAAGAGTTCATACCTATCAAAGCCCTTGAAACCCTCTTCAAAATCGCCCAAAAACTCTCCAAGTCCGAATGAAAATATGTGACCCTATCAAAATTTCGCGGAGATGGACTTAAATGCTTCTGCCCAGTCACTTTTTGCTTTTGCGGCTTTTTCTTCCGCTTCTGCGGATCCTCACTAAAAGACTACGACCGCTTCTGCGGTCCCCCACCGCATATGCGATCCTCTCTTCTGCGGATAAACGTCCGCTTCTGCGGATTCCCTCATTTCGCCCAGGACCTTTTCTGCGGTCTATTTTTCGCAAAAGCGAAACCGCTTCTGCGGTCCAAGTGTCCGCTTCTGCGGAACCTGCCTCCAGACCCATTTTCGCACCTGCGACTTCTCCTTCGCTTCTTCAGAACCGCATACGCGGTCCAATTTCCGCAGAAGCGAAAATACCAGATACCAGCAGCTCAAGATTTCCAAAAATGACCCGTTGGACATCCGAAACACACCCGAGGCCCCCGGGAGCTCAACCAAAATTCCAACACCTCTTAAAACATCATACAAACTTGTTCCAATTATAAAAATACCTCAACTAACACAAAAATTATCGAATTACATCGAATTCAAGCCTAAGTTCTTTTGAAACTACCAAAACACGCATTCGATCAAAAACCCGACCAAACCATGTCCAAATGACCTGAAATTTTGCACACACATCCCAAATCACCTAATGAAGATACTGCAACTCTCAGAATTCCATTCCGACTCCCATATGAAAATTTCACCTATCAACCGGAAATCGCCAAAATACTAACTTCGCCAATTCAAGCTTAATTCTACACCGGACCTCCAAAACCACTTCCGATTACACTCCTAAGTCACAAATCATCCCCCAAAACTATCCGAATCATCGGAATTCAAATCCGAGCCCTCTAACACATAAGTCAACATCTGGTTGACTTTTTCAAAACAAACCTTCCTTAAAGAGACTAAGTGTCTCATTTCCTATTAAAACCAATCCAAATCGACTCGATCACCTCGAATACTGATAATAAAGCATAGAGAAACATAATATGAGGAAATGGGGCGGTAACTTACATGACGACGGGTCGGTCGTCACATATATCATACTAACACTAATGCTAGTGAACTGAGTAAGATAAAGATAAACACTCGACTACCTACGAACCTTCTATCCTAGGGCCATGTCCTCAGTCAGCTCCAGTTGTGCCATGTCCCGCCTAATAACCTCTCTCTTAAAACTTTTTAGGCCTACCTCTACCTCGCCTGCTACCTATCGAGGGTAACCGGTCGTACCTTCTAACTGGAGATTCTATACTTCTCCTTTTAACATGCCAGAACCATCTCAATCTTGCCTCCCACATCTTATCCTCTACATGGTCCACTCCCACCGTTTCTCAAATAACTTCATTCCTAATCTTATCCAATCGGGTATTCTCACACATCCACCTCAATATCCTTATCTCAACTACTTTTAGCTTCTGGGTATGTGAGTTTTTGATCAGCCAACTCTTTGATCCATACAACATAGTCGATCTAACTACAACCTTGTAGAACTTTCCTTTAAGTCTCAATGGCACATTCTTATCACAGAAGACACCAGAAGTGAGCCTCCACTTCATGCATCTTGCTCCTATATGATACGTGATATCTTACTCAATTTCCCTGTTACTTTGTATTATATATCCAAGATACTTGAAACTACCTCTCTTGGGGATGACTTGCGTATCAAGCCTCACATGCATCCATATCCCCTTCCTTGGTACTGTTGCTGAACTTGCACTCAAAGTATTCCATCTTGGTCCTGCTTTACTTAAAACCATTAGACTCTAGGGTCTACCTCTAAACCTCCAACATCTCGTTAACACTATCTCACGTCTAGTCAATTAAAATTATGTCATCAACAAATAATACACACCATGGAACCTTCTCTTGAATGTGTCTTGTCAATGCGTTTGTCGCGAAGGAAAATAGAAATGGACTAAGAGTTGATTCCTGGTGCAACCCTATCGTAATTGAAAAGTGCTCTAATTCTCCTCTCGCTGCCCTAACCCGAGTCTTAGCTTCATCATACATGTCCTTAATCACCCTAATGTAGGCTACTGAGACCCATTTAGCCTCCAAGCATCGCTAGTGCACCTCTCTTAGAACTTTGTCATATGCTTTCTCTAGGTCAATGAACACCATGTATAAGTCCTTCTTAATCTCCCTATATCGCTCCTCCAATCTTCCCACAATGTAAATGGCTTCCATAGTCGAACGCCCCGACATGAAACCGAACTGGTTCTCAGAAATGGACACACTGGTCCTCACCCTCACATCAACCACCATCTCCCAAACTTTTATAGTATGACTTAGCAGCTTAATCCCCGTATAATTATTGCAGCTTTGGATATCGCCCTTATTTTTATACAGAGTAATCATTGTACTCCACTTCCATTCATCGGGAATCTTTTTTGTCCTAAAAATGACATTGAACAACCTAGTGAGCACTCCAAACCTGTCCTACCCTCATTGTTCCAAAATTCCTCAGGTACTTCATCTGGTCCGGTAGCTCTACCCATGTGCATCTTACGCATATCCCACTCGACCTTCTCTACTCTTATGCGCCTACAATACCCAAAATTCTGGTGTCTCTGGAAGTGCTCCAAGTCGCCCAACACAATGTCCTTATCACCCTCTTCGTTCAGGAGTTTATGGAAATAGCTTTGCCATCTTCGTCTAATTTGAGCCTCTTCCATCAAAACTCTATCTTCCTCATCTTTAATACACTTAACTCGATCCAGATCACGGGCTTTCTTTCTTGTAGCTTAACAAACTTACCATACAAGAAGTGGCTAGTCACTAGTGTACAAAGCGACCCACTTGACTAACCTAACGACCAAACATTATCATCGACAAACTGTACACATGATGAATAAACATGTGTTGTGTCGTTTAGTAATTAAAATATGAACAAGGAAAAATATAACAAAGAAAATCTCATTAAAAAGTTTTTCAAATTAGACCCATTACTTTTATTAGTTTCTGATTATACTTATTTTATAGTTTGATCAATTTGAATTCACGTCACATAAATTTCTTATTTAAAAAAAAACTTTCATTCTTAAAGCTCGGACACAATATATCCGAACTTTAATTATGCATTATGGATTCTGTTCATACCAAATTACCATTTATTTTATATTATTATTATTGTTGTTGTTATAGTTTGATCAATTCGAATTTACTTCACATAAATTTCTTAGTTTAAAAAAAAAAACTTTCATTCTTAAAGCTCGGACATATTCAAATTAGACCCTTTACTTTTATTAGTTTCTCATTATACTTATTTTATAGTTTGATCAATTTGAATTCACGTCACATAAATTTCTTATTTAGAAAAAAAACTTTCATTCTTAAAGCTCGGACACAATATATCCGAGCTTTAATTATGCATTATGGATTCTGTTCATCCCATAAGATTTTGTGATTAGGCCCCTTACAATTAAAGTAATGGGATTTTTACATACCTATACCATATACCAAACCTTATTACCTTCATTGTTTAAGGATTATGTTAATTACATTTAAGCATATCAAATTACCATTTATATACCATAATTCAAATTAAGGGTATAATTATTCCTTCATTTATTGTAGGCGTGATTTTAGGACCGTATTAATGCTCCATTTATATTAGGCGTTAATTTAGGAGCGTATCTTCCCACTTTCTCTTTCCTTGCAAAGATTAAAGAAGAGAACGCCGAGTAGTATTACTTTTATCAGTTCTTGAATATCTTTTGCAGACACCTTCTTCTGCAATCCCAAAATAATAAAAAAAATATTAGTTATGTTCACTAGAAACAAAAGAATTAAAAGAATTCATAATACTTTGTTAAAAGAATTAACAAATATAAATGATTCTAACATAGGGACTCAGTAGAGTTCCTGTCAGTACTTTTTTATCCACTGTTACAAAACCTTATCCACAATGTTCTGTACGAGAAAGCATGCACGTACATCCAATTCCCCAAATTCATATGAAATTTTCTAAAGATGCCGAGTAGAAGAAAAAACCCAATAGCCGAAATTTAAAAATATTAAATTAAATAAATACTTCAATCATTGAAATATGTTATCCACAATTAATCTGCAAATTGTCTACAAAATTTTATAAAAATTATAAATTAACTACATTTAACCTACATTATAACTACAATCTGGAAACAATTTACACATGGGAGTTCTTCAAGTTGGAATTGATCACAACTACATTTCTTATTTTCTAGACACATAATGTATCGCTTCACACCATCAACATAGTATGTATATGATCTGTTGAAGCTCTCACCTACGTTTTCAGAACAAACACAAAGAAAAAAAATTTACAATATTAAACATATAGTATCTACAATATATCTACATTTTACCTACAATGTATCTACAAATTAACTACAAAGTACAAGTAAACTACAATGTGCCTACAATTTATCTACAATCTGAAAATACTGCATACCAAATAAAGAAATTATAGTCAAATTGTAGATATATGTAATAAATTTGTAGATAATATCATAAAACTAAAATTCTAAGCATTTTCAAACTACACAAACCTGCATTCTCATCTACCACAATGGCATCAACTTCAAAATCTCTAAATCTGCCATAGTTATCCCAATTACCATTCGATTTCAGCATTATTGTAATTTTTGACATGATTTCGTATAGTTGAAAAAAAAAGACGAAGAACGGATATAGTTTCGACAATTTGAGTACTGATGTTGACGAAGAACAATTTTGTATTCTAAAATTTGTATTGCGTTGTAGAATTAGTAAAAGCAATTTGATTACTGGAGCTTCAGTAGCTTGCGTTTTTTGAGAATTGTAGTTGAGTGAGAGAAGAGAGATCTCTTTCCGTTGAGGAAGGAGAGAATTACGCATCAATGAGATCTTCTTCCGTTTCAAAATTCGAATTTAGTGTTGACAGAATCACACGCAGATCTGGTGCCTTCATTTTAGCGCGTCTTTTATGGCAAAATCTACCTATTTTTGGATTGGTATATATTTTGTAGTAAAAGTGTGGACTACACGGGTAAATAATAATATTTTATGGCAAAAACTATTTCTACAATATTTTGGCAAAGTTACTCATGGATCAATTTGGACTAAAAATCAGCCAAAATTTAACTGAATTAAGAATGGTTGGATCAAGATGAGCCGAGTTAACAAATGGATGGGTCAATAACAAGCCAAACCTTGGATGGATTGGTCCGATCATTTGGTTTAGGGCCAATTTAACAGCCCTAATTGTCGACATTCACTCTTTTTAGCATTTTAAGTTTATGGATTTTTACATTCCTATACCACATAGGAAATCTTATTACCCTCAATGTTTAAGGTTTGATTTAATTACATTTAGTATACCAAATTACCAATCATATACCATACTTAATTAAAGGTCTAATTAATGGGCAGTTTTTACTCCTTAATTAAAGGTGTCCATATATTATCCTCATTTTCTAATTAACGCCTTTCCAATATTATCACCACCGCTCAACTATGTCGCTCTTCTTTAAATCATCTGGACTACCAGACCTTCCTTCAACTTAATTCCATCATTTTCCTTTCCTCCTCTCTTTTGTTTTTGAAATACTTGGCTGTAACGGCGAATCCATCTTTAATGGAAAAAAAGAAGTCTCTAAGCTCAACTAGCTGTCGGACTGAATTAAGAAGCTGCCTACAATTTCAATGGAAATGAAGCATCTTTCCTCTATTGCCAACGACGTCATTTTTAGATGTGCCCAGTTACTGTTGTTCTCTCTCTCAGTTAATACTGTTGTAGTCAACATATTTTTTCAACATAGATTATAGTTTAATTGTAGTATAAATATAGTAATTTTATAGATACCCTTAAAAACAATACAACTTTATATAATACTTAAACTGATTTGTAGTTTATTTGTAGAAATTTTGTAGATTTTTGTAGTCAATATTTTTTTCCAACATAGATTGTGGTGTAATTGTAATATAAATGTAGTAATTTTGTAGATACTCTTCAAAACAATACTGCTTTATACATACGTAAAATGATTTGTAGTTTATTTATAGATTTTTTGTAGAAAATTTATAGATTAGGAGAAAATTTTGTAGTCAATATTTTTTTTCAACATAGATTGCAGTGTAATTGTAGTATAAATATAGTAATTTGTAGATACCATTAAAACAATATTACTTTATACATACTTAAACTGATTTGTAGTTTATTTGTAGATTTTTTGTAGAAAATTTATTGACTGGAGCTAGAGGAATGGAACATTTGATTCTCTTTTTCTTCTTCATGGGAGACTCCCCGAAATCAGATTCCAATGTATCTTCAGGCGCAACAAATTGCTGGTGAATCTCAGTAATGGATGTGAGTTGACTTACTGGGCGTGGATTAAAAGTTGCAGGGCAAGGACGTAAAAAATGAGGAAAGAGAAGCCTGCAGAAAAAGGAGGAAAAAAATCTGATGTGAATATGAAAAAATATTTAGTCCCAAATTTTTAGGCACCTAATTTGGAAGGAATAAGCTATTCATATATTTATCCCAAATTTGTAGGCGCCTAATTTGGAAGGAATCAACTCTTAATATTAGGTATTTAATGAATGGTATAAATTTTGTAGGAAAAATATAAACATAGCGGGTAATAATGAAATTATGCATATTTTTAATAATAAGGTTTCATATATGGTATAAATAGGAAAAAATACCGTAATGGGATTTTTACATACCTATACCATATACCAAACCTTATTACCTTCATTGTTTAAGGATTGTGTTAATTACATTTAAGCATACCAAATTACCATTTATATACCATAATTCAAATTAAGAGTATAATTATTCCTTCATTTATTGTAGGCGTGATTTTAGGACCGTATTAATGCTCCATTTATATTAGGCGTTAATTTAGGAGCGTATCTTCCCACTTTCTCTTTCCTTGCAAAGATTAAAGAAGAGAACGCCGAGTAGTATTACTTTTATCAGTTCTTGAATATCTTTTGCAGACACCTTCTTCTGCAATCCCAAAACAATAAAAAAAATATTAGTTATGTTCACTAGAAACAAAAGAATTAAAATAATTCATATACTTTGTTAAAAGAATTAACAAACATAAATGATTCTAACATAGGGGCTCAGTAGAGTTCCTGTCAGTACTTTTTATCCACTGTTACAAAACCTTATCCACAATGTTCTGTACGAGAAAGCGCGCACGTACATCCAATTTCCCAAATTCATATGAAATTTTCTAAAGATGCCGAGCAGAAGAAAAAATCCAATAGCCGAAATTTGAAAATATTAAATTAAATAAATACTTCAATCATTGAAATATGTTATCCACAATTAATCTGCAAATTGTCTACAAAATTTTATAAAAATTATAAATTAACTACATTTAACCTACATTATAACTACAATCTGGAAACAATTTACACATGGGAGTTCTTCAAGTTGGAATTGATCACAACTACATTTCTTATTTTCTAGACACATAATGTATCGCTTCACACCATCAACATAGTATGTATATGATCTGTTGAAGTCCTCACCTACGTTTTCAGAACAAACACAAAGAAAAAAAATTTACAATATTAAAAATATAGTATCTATAATATATCTACATTTTATCTACAATGTATCTACAAATTAACTACCAAGTACAAGTAAACTACAATGTGCCTACAATTTATCTACAATCTGGAAATAGTGCATACCAAATAAAGAAATTGTAGTCAAATTGTAGATATATGTAATAAATTTGTAGATAATATCATAAAACTAAAATTCTAAGCATTTTCGAACTACACAAACCTGCATTCTCATCTACCACAATGGCATCAACTTCAAAATCTCTAAATCTGCCATAGTTATCCCAATTACCATTCGATTTCAGCATTATTGGGATTTTTGACATGATTTCGTGTAGTTGAAAAAAAAGAAGACGAAGAACAGATATAGTTTCGACAATTTGAGTACTGATGTTGACGAAGAACAATTTTGTATTCTAAAATTTGTATTGCGTTGTAGAATTAGTAAAAGCAATTTGATTACTGGAGCTTCAGTAGCTTGCGTTTTTTGAGAATTGTAGTTGAGTGAGAGAAGAGAGATCTCTTTCCGTTGAGGAAGGAGAGAATTACGCATCAATGAGATCTCCTTCCGTTTCAAAATTCGAATTTAATATTGACAGAATCACACGCAAATCTGGTGCCTTCATTTTAGCGCGTCTTTTATGGCAAAATCTACCTATTTTTGGATTGGTATATATTTTGTAGTAAAAGTGTGGACTACACGGGTAAATAATAAATTATGAACATTTTTGGTAATAAGTTTTGATATATGATATAGATAGGTAAAAATCTCTAAAGTAATTAATTATGAATTATAACATCAAGAAATTGCACAGAACGAAAGGTACTCTTTTATTATATTCTTTTACTTAGCTTTAACATGTGTGAAGGAAAGGAATTTGATAGAGATCTAGCAATTAATTAAGCTAGCGTTTGGCCATAGATCTCAAATTTATTTTGAAAAATCTGTTTTGAGTGAAGTTTAATTTGAAGATGAAAATGTGTTTGGACATGTTATTTCAGAACATATTTCACTTTTTATTTGAAAAAATATGGGGGCCCACAAGTTTAAAAACTATAAAAAATTACCCAACAGTACCATGCAAATAAACTTGCTATCTTGTATATACATAACCTTCATCAATAACATTCATTATCATTATCACAAATTATATTGATGAACATAAATAAGTTTGGTACAAAATTATCTTTTTTAATAACTAACACAATTACTAGCTATTACAATTCGTCAAATTGCAATAATATTACAAGATCAATCGGTCCATAAAAAATGATCGTAACTAGCTATTCTGTAATATAATCATCCCACATTATACGAACAATCTCCTCACGACGAGAATGCATTTCCCTATCAGATGACCGAGAAGACGAAGCGATATTGTTACTTTGAGTCGATTGTTGTTCAGTTTCATCAATATCCATATCATCATATTCATATTCGGTGAACATTCCATCGCCGCTTTGATGTTCACGCAAAAAATTATGTAATACAGCACAAGCAACTACTATTTTCACCTGCGTGCTGAAGTGATAGTTGTTCATGCCTTGTCGTAGTATTCTGAATCTACTTTTCCATGCGCCAAATGTTCTTTCAATTACATTACGCAGAGAGGGAAAACAACGTGAGTTTATGAGAGATGGGTGAGTTTAATGAAGGTAAGTGAGCAGATATGGTGTAGTTGGGCCTTAATAAATGTGGGTTTTTTTATAAAATAAAAAAGTTTGGGGTAATATTGAGAATTTAGAAAAAATACAACGGTCATAATTTGACCCAAATTCAGCTAAACCAAATTCAGCTTATTAGCTGAATTTGAGATTTCAAATATGTGATTTGAATTTTGGCCAAAATGTGGGTCAAATTTATGGCCAAACATGAAATTTAAAAATAAATTCTAAATTAAATTTGAGAAAATGTATGGTCAAACAGGGGCTAAAGGTGTGAACTTTGACTTCGAAACTAGTGGTGATTGTGGAACTACAAAAAACTCTCTCAAGACGTAAAAAAAACCCTTCTCGTTGCAGCTATTTATTTACCTCTCACTTCTTTACAGCTACTCAATAATCTCAACATGAACACATGCCAATTTGAGCCTCATAACACAAACCAAACCACTGAACCTCCGGACATAAGATCTATGCAAATAGATGATACATCTACTACCTCTCAACCTAAAACTTTTCTCCAAACTCTCTTACTCGACAAACACCTTTCTCCTAGCCTAGCTAATCCCAATCCCCCAGCACTTACCACTAACTTAACGGATGAAATTACTGTATGCAACGATAACTATGATAACTTTATTCCTATCACTGCGACTGACAAGTCTCGCTTATATGAACCTTGAAAATATTCGATTATCATCAAGTTACTTGGCAGAAAGATTGCCCATCATATTCTAAAAAATAAACTTCTTGATCTTTGGAAGACAACGGAGGAACTTCCTCTCATTGACCTGGGTTCAGATTTCTTTCTTATAAAATATGAGAAAGAGGAGAATATGATTAAGGCTCTCCATGGTGGTCCGTGGTTTGTTCTAAGCCACTTTTTATCTGTTCGTCGCTGGGAGCCTAGATCCGTTGCTTCTGCTGCTCAACTCACACACTCTACTTCATGGGCAAGGCTCCCTGAACTGCCGACGGAGTTTTACGATTTAGACATACTCCAGCATGATGGGTCAAAATTGGGCAAGCTACTTAAGATCGATTCATGTACCTCGTCTACAACTAGGGGAAGATATGCACGAATTTGTATTGAAGTGCCACTGGAAAAGCCTCTAAAAACTCATGTTAACCTGGGTCACCATAAGCAACTCATTCAATACGAGGGTCTTAACCTACTTTATACGACTTGTGGGCGATTTGGACATGCCAAACAACACTACTCGGCGACTTTCTCTTCACCTATGGAGGCAACCGCTTCGTCACCTCAACTACAAGTTGTTGTACCATAATGTCAAGAGTGGAATATTGTGGAATTTCCCAAAAAACCAAACTATTCTACACGGAACTCCAAACCCTCCATGACAAGGAGGTTGCAGCAGCTGCATCACCAAGCCAGGCCCTTGATCCTGGTAAGTACCCTAACTCTATCCGACCTCATTTGGGCTGGCCCAATTATGAAAACCAGTTACCCGTCAAGCCCAATATAGAAAGTCTGAATAGTTTTGGTTGGTTAGCCCACTTGGACCCAGCTAACGAAGGGTTGCCTAGTTTTCATGCGAGTCCTGATAAAGAGACTATCCAACTCGTGGGAAACAACCCAATCAATTGTTCAACGGATAAATTGACCCAGAATAGCCAATCAATGCCTTCTATAGACTTGACACCCCCTACTACTAATGAAAGAGCAGTTTCAAACATAACCACGCCTATCCAGTTTCCACTACTATCCACTCCATGTCTAGAATATGCTCTCTCACCTCTTAATCCAATACAACCACATAAGCAGACTATTCCATGTAATATATCTACCGCTTCTTTCCATCAATATAACCTCGACAAATCCTCTACAACTTTGTCCCTACTTGACACGTCCTTACCACAAATAAGCCAAAACACCTCACTCTTACATGCTACAGTACATGCAGCTTATGTAAACCAAACTCACACTTCTTCGAACCAGCATAATGACTACACTTCATGTGAAGACCACTCTTCCTTCACTCCATTACCTATTATACCACCTCCTCACCATCTTCTCCAGTTACTCGAGACTTCATAATTCCGGCTAAGAATTCTCCTCAAATACAGAATAACTCACAAAATTTTACAAAGGATGCAACGTCCTTCATTTCCAAACACTAGTCACTATATGAGCATGCAGGAGAACATCCAAACAAATAATCAACTATTCTACCTTCCCAGAATGATCATGCAGGGGACCCAATTGCCACACATCTCCTCCTCAATGGTCTACACTTCTCAGATCATCTCCACAGATCTACCACTCGAGTCCTGGTTGGAGATGGGCTTACAGGGCTATGCCCTAACATTAATTATGGAGCTGAACGGACAAGAGATTGTTCTACTCATATAGAATCCATCCCATCTAGCGGAGATTGTAAAGGAAGGTATGCATCTGGGGATGGAGGCTTACACGCAGAATCATTAGTTCACAACTCAGACACCTCTACTAGTAGAGAACCAACCATTCTCTTTGATTCCTAACTGGGACTACCCCATGAACCCTTCAAATCTCCATGGAAACCTAGTGATCAACCTGATACCTTTCTACCCTCCTCATCATATGGGCCAGGTAATTGCTCCATGGTTTCAGTCACTCTAATCCTTCAACCCACTCTCACTTATGCCAGTCGTCTCGGTCCGATGGACAACTTCAGTCCAATAGAGTCTCCCACACACATACCCCCACCCTCACCACACGTACTAGACAGTCCAACAAGGCAAGAATTAGCAGAAATTCTAGCGGAGATAAGGGAAACAAGGACAGAATTTTGGTGGTTAAAGGGGATTCTTCTTTACGACCTAAAAGAGTAGTACGAAAAAAAGTTTATTCTAAAGTGTCCACCCGATCTAGCAGAATGCAGCATCAGCTTTCGCCAAACTCTAAATCCAGTAATAGGGAAATATGCCATGGTCATCATCCCCACTCTCTACCAGACCTCTCAGGTAGTGAATCTAGAGAAGACGACATCACCAGTCACTCCGAGAATTCCAGTTCCAATATAGCAGACACCCAGTCCTAACTCTTATATGAATTTTATACTCTAGAACTGTAGGGGATCACACAATCCTGAATTTAAGAGGCACTTTAGATCCTTACTAGATAATCATAGGCATGTGCTAGTTATTTTACTCGAGACACACTTGCATGACCACTCTAGGCTCCGGGATGACTTTAATTTCACTCACATGTCACACGTTGCTGCTAACAGGCTTATAGGGGGATTAGTGGTACTCTGGAAGGAGGAGGGTATAAGGGTAACGGAGATGAGATTTCAGACCAAGAAATATATTGCATGGTCCAGGTATGTGCTACTACACTTCCTTGGTTGTTGTCAGCTATATATGCGAGTAACCATGCTCACTTAAAAAATTTACTCTGAGACAGTTTATATAATATGAAAAATAATTTTAATATGCCTTGGTTATTAGGGGGTGATTTTAAATGAAGTTATGAATTCTAGGAAAATTTTTGGTAGTTTGCCTATTAGAAATATTAGAGTAGATAAGTTTGTTACATGTTTAAATTATTGTAAGCTATTAGATTTAGGCTTTCATGGAAGTCGTTTTACTTGGACTAATAAACTTAGATTTGGTAATACCATACTAGAGAGACTTGATCGTTTTCTAGCCAATTATGAATGGCTTAATTTGTATCCTGAAGCTGTTGTGCAACATCTCCCTCATGCTTACTCGGATCACTGCCCGCTTCTAATAACTCTACAGCAAACACCTAGGTTAGCCCATAAAATATTTCGTTTTGAAACAATGTGGGCAACTCATCCACAGTTTCATAATTTAGTGCGTAACATTTGGTCAGGGGATCACACTCTACCCCAGACCACTAAAATATTTCAAGCTATTGTCACTCTTTGGAACAAGCAACACTTTGGGAATATTTTCCAACAAAAAAGAAACTTACTAGCAAGATTAGCAGGAATTCAATCCTCAATGCATTACCCCACAAGTAGGTTCTTGCAAACATTAGAAATGGATCTTTCTATGCAATATAGTATTACTCTTAGAGGAAGACTTTGGAAATTAAATTTCCGTGTTAATTGGCTAAATCGGGGAGATGCGAATACAAAATTTTTCATATGACTACCATGTACAGACGTAGAAGGAATAGGATTTTTAGTCTTCGTGATCTGGTACGCAACTGGATATTCCAACAGGATGCATTAGAGCAACATATCACTGATTTTTACCATACTCTTTTTACAACTGACCAATTAAGTTCAGCTAATAAGTATCATGACTTGTCTCCTGTTAATATTTCATTAGATGAACAACATCTCTTGGAGGAGCTTTTTACCATACATGAAATTAAAAGTGCTTTATTTAGTTTTCAACCTTATAAGTCACCTGGTCCGGATGGATTACATCTTTTTTTCTACCAAAAATTTTGGCCAGATGTGGGCAGTAAAGTTATCTTATTTTGCCAAGAAATTTTCTCTACTAAGGTCTTGCCACAAGAGTTAAACCAAACTTTTATTTGTCTTATTCCTAAAGTTCAACACCCTGTTGCTATACAACAGTATCTTTCCATAAGTTTATGTAATACTTTGTATAAATTAATTACCAAACTAATTGCCAATAGGCTGAAACCTATTATTTCTAAAATAATAGGACCTACTCAATCTATTTTTCAACAAGGTAAACGAGCTTCTGATAATGCTATAATAGTGCAAAAAATTTTAAATTATTTTAGGGTTGCTAAAGGTAAAGCTTCTTATATGTTATTGAAATTAGACTTAGAAAATGCTTTTGATAGGATAGAATGGTCTTTTCTTAAGAACACTTACTTTTTTTTTAATATTCCAGCTCCAATGATTACCTTAATTATGTCATGTGTTACAACCTCCTCAATTTCTATCCTGATTAACGGTTCTAGAACCCCTTACTTTTATCCAACAAGAGGTATTCGTCAGGGAGATCCTCTGTGACCATACTTATTCATAATGTGTATGAAAATGCTATCTCGTAGCATTTTGATGATCGGCTATAATTACGTATTTTAGTCTCTTATTACACTCGAGTTTACTGTACTTTAATTGAGTTTGAGCTTTAATCGATAGTGTTTTGCACTAATTGTGTGTTTTATGCCTTGTAGATGTGATTCCAAGCTATATAGATGTTATGGAATGTATTTAAGTGATTTAGAGATTTAAAGTTTGAGTAAAAGTTCAAGTAATTAAGCCGGGATCGTGTTTGGGGGTCAAATTTGACAATTAAGTACGAACGAAGACTCGAGGAGGTATATTGCGCACTGTCTAGTACAATAGACATAACTTTTTACTTAGAACTCTATTTGGGCTTTATAATATATGGTTGGAAAGCTAACTCAAAGGGCTACACCTTTCATGTTTTATGTTTTTCTAAATTCCAAATGAAAGAGGGTTAAATACCACAATTACGGTGGGACCGCGGTAGAGTGTACTCGCGGACAACTGAAGATTCAGAGAGCATGTTTGGCCGCGGTTTGACCGCGACCGCGGCAGAACCGCGGCAGGAAGCGAAAATTTCAGGGACCAAAGTGCAAAATATGGGATTTTAAGCCCTAAACCCTATATTAATCAAAGGAGGCCGACCAAGAACAAAGAGGGGACATATTTTGGACAAAAATTAGACCTAAGGAGGCAAGAGACACTACTTTAGGGTTAGAGAACACCCTTGGAGGCAAGAACACATTGGGAGCAAGGCGGAGAATTCTTCTACGAGTTTTTCCTTCCTCTTCTCTATTTTTCATTATTGGTTATGACTTTTAGTATTGTAGTTTTACATACTATTATGAATTGCTAATTTGTTATCTAGAGTTTTGATAGACCTTTTGTAGGATAAATTCTTGTTATGTTTTTATATAATTGAGCCATA
>MU729835.1:55030-74012 GCA_026770625.1 Nicotiana glauca
CCCCCCCCAAAAAAAAAAAAAATTTACGTAGGGGTTAGGTAATTTAAGTGATGCTTTGCAGAAAAATTAGGTTATTTTATTCTTTTGTAGGAAGGTGAGATTGGTTTTAACGATTGATTAGAGAGAACAAGTTGGCAAAATTCCTATCTTAGTTTGTAATATTTCGTTTCTCATACTAAAATGGGATTTGAATTTTATCTCTCCTGTTTTTTCCCTATTACATTGGAGATTTGTTTTTTTTAATTTATAAAAACAGTAAGGAGGAAAACTCAATTACGGATTACGAGGAATATTCAATTTATGTCGGAGCATCATTTACAAAACTTGAATTTCTAGCTATGGCATGCACAACCTTCTTTTTGAAGTCACCACCAAAGGATGAGGTCTCAAGTTCGAGCTGACAAGAACAGGCTTTGGGCCTAACTTAACCTCAAAAGATAGCCTGTGAGGTGAGGATTGCCCTAATCATATAAAGAGACCAATGACCTCAATTTCCTCCGATATCGGACAACTTAATACGAACTCTGCTCTTCCCTTAACCAGAGGTCTCAAGTTCGAGCCCTGGGTATTGAAAAATCCTTGATAGGAAGCGCTTTTCCTCGAATGGGACCCTATGCGGCGTGAATACATATATAGTCGAATTTCAATACGGGTACCGAACATCGGATGAAAAATCAAAAAAGAAAAAACCCTTCTTTTTGAAGTCGATTTACATATTAGCAAAAAAAAAGTCGATTTACATTACGATAAATAAATTAAAAAGAAAGAGGATTATGTGATTTTATAGAAAAGAAAAAGGTCGATGATGTAATCGGAGGGACCTCAAATTCCTCCGATGTAGGACAACTCAACACCCCGCCTCATGCCCATACCTTTGGAGCGTGGACAACATAAATGGGGGCCCAACATCGGTAATAATAATTGGGATGAGCCTCACTCTGATACCATGATAAGAATGAACAGTAAAAATTGCACGGGTTTGGGCGCCCCTCTTTAACCTGTAGCCTCTTTGTCTTTTTGTATGCATCCGTACCCACTTTTTAAAAAACTTCAGCTTCCCTTTATAACTGAGAAACTTCAGCTCTAGAGCTGAAGTTTCCGAGTTACAAAACAAAAACTTCAGCTCTAGAGCTGAAGTTCTTATTTTATAACTAGAGCAGAAGTTTCCGGGTTACTAAACAAAAACTTCAGCTCTAGAGCTGAAGTTTTCTAGTTACAACATAGAAACTTCAGCTCTAGAGCTGAAGTTTCCTAGAGCTCTGGAGCTGAAGTTTTTATTTTATAACTGGAAAGCTTCAGCTCTAGAGCTTTAATTTTTATTTTATAACTTGAAAACTTCAGCTCTAGAGCTGGAGTTTTCGGGTTACCAAACAAAAACTTCAGCTCTAAAGCTAAAGTTTTTATTTTATAACTGGCAAACTTCAGCTCTAGAGCTGAAGTTTTCTAGTTACAACATAGAAACTTCAGCTCTAGAGCTGAAGTTTTTATTTTATAGCTGGCAAACTTCAGCTCTAGAGCTGAAGTTTTCCGGTTACTAAACAAAAACTTATAAAATAAAACTTCAGCTCTACAGCTGAAGTTCGCGAGTTACAAAACAAAAACTTCAGCTCTAGAGCTGAACTTCAGGCCCGGCTACTTAAATGCTAAAGTTTTGTGTGATTGTCTTTGCTACTTCAGCCCCGTGTGCTGAAGTTATGCGAAAAAATGGTTACGTTTGTAATTTTTTTTGCAAAGCGGACACAAGTTAAAATGTGACACAAAAAGCGGGTATAGATGCAATTCCCCCGAATGAACATTGGGTGTAACTCAACCCCAAAAGCTAACTTGTGAGGTGAGGATTGTCGAAGCCATATAAGGATATCAAGGACTTAAAATTCCTCCGATGTGGGACAACTTAACGGTTTGAGCAGTTTTTTTCTCCTCGTTTCCTTTTTTTCTTACTCTTGTACTTTATTATTCCGGCAGATTTTGCTCTATAGTTAATGGCAGAGAAAATCAAAACTTACAAATTATTTCTAGATATTGTTCCATAGTTGAATAAAGAGAATCTGATCTTATGGTTATTTTATTTCTTTTAAAAATAAATATAATTAATGAATCTTCCTATAAGTTAGAATAATTGATTCTAAAGCACCTCAATAATTGTTGTTTATGCAATTGTGAGCTGTATATTGTTACAAATTTGATGTGGGGCTCATGAATATAATGGTGTCAAATCATAATGCAATTGACATAGATTTGTTCACTCACGATAATGAAAAGGCTAAAAGATATCGTCAGCTATATTTGTACTATTAGGAACTTGGAATAAGATTAATTAAATGGAAAATCTGTTCTTTTTACTTTTTTTTATTTCATGATTTTCTTGACAAAGAATGAAAAAGAAATGGAGTAGAGCTGGTATCAGACATTTTAGCGGTGCCGGATATATTATAGAGTTAATGAGTTCAACCGAACTTAATATTTTTGACACACACATATATATATATAGAAAATTACTTAAAAAATATTAAAATTTTGAACCTATAATTTCAAAAGTATAATTGATTCGTTGGCACGAATATAAAGATCGAACCCATCAAATTTGAGTGATCTTACCATATTGTCCAATAACTACCGCACTTTAAAAATAGTGTTATTTGTATACCATGATCCTTTATAATTTATAATAAAGAAAATAATATTTTTAGATCTTTTATATATAAAAAATAAATTTTTTATATATAAAAATAAATCTCTTATATATAAAAAAAAAGATAGGATCATAAAATTAAAAAGAGAGTCACACCAATAAAAATAGTACTGTCGCAAATTAATGCGCTTGCATAAAGTGTATATCGCATTTTCAGTTCTTACGTGCAACTATTATGATTTTCAGAAAAATTAACAGAATCTTTGCTTTTCTCTTTTTAGTCTTCTTATTTTTACTTTTCTTTATCCAGGAAAGTAGTGATATGGAAACATAAAGACCTAGATGTAAAGTTCATCCATAAATAAATTAGGACAATAAGAAAAACATTAGTTCATCTTCATTATTTGCCATTCTAATGTATGTCTAAAAATTATTGCAAATGCTAACTTATCATCATCATCATGTATTGTTCATACACCATTTATCACATAGTATCAAGGGCGGACCTACATGGTATCAAGCAGGTTGAACCCGCTTCGTTAAGAAATTATACCGTGTATATTGTTAAATTATACTTGAAACAACGAAAATATGTATAGAAATAAACTTTAATCAAGTGTGTGGTCTGTAAAGGTGGTAAAAAGGGTTCAAAATGTATTGAAGGTGTCGTGTTCGAATACTATTTGTGGCACTTGTACATTTTGTTTCTGAATCTCTAGTGGGCCGGAGTTATGTGCGATCAAGACAGATTGTCCCTTCTGAATTTAGTACTAGTATTTTATCTTTTTTCTATTTCATTTTAATTTTATCTTGAAGTCAATAAAAATTATTCTACATTTTATGTACTTCAAAAATTAATCTATCTACAAAGTAAATTTTGGTTGTTTCGATCTTAAATCTTGATAAACATGAAGTATATTTGTTTAAATTATTTAAGAAAAAAAGTGATCAAACCCTACTTGTATTACCCGTCATTACTTATATGAATAGCCACCGTCATCTTTTAGTGAACCCACTTGTATAAAATGTCGGATCCGCCATTGCATACTACACTTAAAGAGAAATTAAATTTTCACAAAATACTATCTTTTAGTAGTAATTAGCCATCTATAGATACTATTTGCTATATCGTAATTATAGATACCTTTTATGTGGTTATAAGATATATTTGATGTATTTAAGCTATTGTATTCATGAATACAGTAGCAAAAATAGGCGTGAATCAAATATCTGCCACTGCATACCATACTTAAAGAGAAATTTTCATAAAGCACTATCTTTTAGTAGTAATTAGCCATCTATAGATACCATTTGCTATATTATGGATTATAGATACCTTTTATGTGGTTATAAGATGTATTTGATGTATTTAACCTATTGTATATATGAATACAGTAGCAAAAATAGGCGTGAATCAGAGAAGTCCAGCTAATCAGTTGTTGTTGTATTCGAGTGTATTCATGGAGTGAAACATGTGATTACAGCTAGACAGATTATTGCATTCGACTGTATTCACGGCGTGAAATAGGGGATTACACTATTTTTAAAACGAAAAGTGAATCAATTAACATAATAGACTCCTAATATAACTCAACAAACTCAATTATAACATAAAAATTTTGTATTTTCAGTTATAAAAAAGATCTCAATCGAAAAATACCCCCAAAAATATAGCAATCTTCAGAGAAATTATATAATACATCTGAATACATAAACTATATTAATTAAAAAAAACTTATGAATACATTCATGGCATATAGAGAGACAGTGAATACAATAAAATATAGCGAGATACATTGAAAAAAAAGATAGTGAATAAAATGAAATACATGGAATACAACGACATACATTGAATTACAATGAAAAAAAGACAATGAATACAATAAAATTATGAAAATACATTGAAATATATTAGCAGAAAATCAAATTGCTCAGCCCCAAACTCTATCGTCTTTGTTGAAGAACAAACCCTAATTTTTGGCGAATTCGCCGTTCACCGGAAGCCGGTAGTGAAAGTGCGTTGCTTTCGTGGAAATTTCATTCTTAGTTGTTTGGCAAGATGACTTCTTTCAATTCTGGTGAGATCATGCTTAACGAACTGCTGCTATATTTAATTGCACAATCTCCCACCTTCTTTGATCATGCTTAACAAACTGCTGCTATATTTAATTGCACAATCTCCCACCTTCTTTGCCACTCTGCCGCTACCGAAATTACTTTTTTTGGTGTCTTTGGAATATGGTTCTGTATTATTTTAGTCCCACTGATCAACCCATGAATTCTAGCATGCACTGTTCTTATTCATATTTTCTTTCTTTGATCAAAGATGAGAATTTTGAAAAAAAGAAAGAGTAATTAGAGGAAGAGGTCCACGAAACTTTGGGAGAAAAGAGAGTTGACATTAAAGGAAGAGGTCCACGAAACTTTGGGAGAATGAGATGTATCAAAGTAGAGAGAGAAAGAAAAAAGTATAACTGATTAGCGTATTTAGTGGCTTAGGGCTAGAAGGAGACCAAAATTAAATATTTTGCTATAAACCTTAAAAGGTATCTATAGAATATAATTTTTTAAATATTATTTATTTAAAATAAATAAGATGTTAATATTTGGTGTAAGAGATAAAAATTTCATAGTTAAATGATATGTATTCTTGCTTTATTTTTAACTGCTACAATTAAATTGCTTAGCTTGGCATAAATATCTGGGGCAAGTATTCACCATGGTTGGCAGATCATAACTTTTTTGTTTTTGGCTGAAATTTCTCTTGTCCGTTAAATCAACATGAAATTATAAGCTTTGCACAAGGTGAGAACTGAGAAGAATTAGTTGTTTCCTTTTTCCCCTGCAGACAAGTAAAAAGCGCATGACATAAAATTCTCTAGCCTACAAGAAAAACCACATCGAAAGCTAACAAAATCCAGAAAGGAGAGAATTGATATAAAAGCTGAAGGCCGCGCGCAAGCTGAAACATACCTTTCTCGGCCTTTTGGCTAAGATCAAGTGTAGTATATGTTCTTATCAGTTTAATATCTGATATGTCAGTTATCAACTCACACGATATTAATTCAATTTTTTTTAGAGTGAGGGTCCGTTAAGGTAGCTTGCTACCTGGATCTTCGTGTGTCGCTTTGGTATTGCACTACAACCAAAGCCTGGCGCACCCCACCAAATGAAGTCCAAATTTCCGCACTGGCCTTGTATCCGGGCCTGTGTGCATTGCTTTGGCGTTGCACTACAGCCAAAGTCTGGTGCACCCCACCAAATCAAGTACAAATTTCTGCACTGGCGTTGCTTTTATGTAGTTTAATTAATGTATTTCACATTATTGTTCTATGATCTGCATTTCTGATTAGTACTTCTCTAGGCTGTTTTAATCCTTTATTGATGTCAGTATCCACTATTCTAGCCATATACAAGAATCCATAGTCAAAGTGAAGTAACAAAACTTTTTTCATTTCCATGTAGTGGTGAAGTCGAGGGGGTGCAGTGTGTGTTAACCCATCATCTTTGACATGAAATATAGATATAAAAAGCAAAGGGTTCAATCATAAGAACTTTTTAAAAATTAAATCGAATATATCAGTTTAAATTCTGAAATCGTCACTGGAGAAGAGCACAAGGGAAGAGGTCAAGAGGGAAAAACTAGTAGTACATTGGGAAAGGCTTGAGCTATTATTTTTTCTTGTTGTTCCTTAGTTGAATGTATATGAAAGATATTTTCAATGTAACTTGGGCAGTGCTCATTGTTTATATCGAAAATAAAATACTGGAAAAGTTACTAAATTAATTATGCCTTGATATGAGTTGCGTCACGTTTGGTTTAGAGTCTTTGTCCCAACTTTGTACAAGGACATCCATTGAAAGAAAGTTAAGACGTTGCATTCTTATTTAGCCTCCATTATACAGATGATATGACAGGGCTGAGACAATAATCGACGGAGATTAGGAATCTCATAATTGAAACTCACTATTTTCACTAATTCAAATTCACGCATTTATTCTAAAGTTTGAATTTGAGACCTCAAATGAAAGATTTAACACGCATTTCACTTGTAAAAGCCCATAAATTCATAAATTTGACACGCACTATTTATGTAAGTTTGAGATGATAATAGACTCAATCTCGGAGTTTGTGCCGACCCATTAGGAGTAGTAGTGATAGAAGATGGTAATTTAAGTATTAACTCAAGTTGAGGTGGTTGGGAATGTCAATATAGCAAAAGGAAATAAAAATATAAAGTTTGAAAAGTTGGTTGAAATTGGCAAAAACAACGCATTTAGGTTGAAATTGGCACGACAGGAAAACAAAGTTTGCAAGAAATAAACCAGCGCATTTAGTTTGTAACGCACGCTCAACATGCGCTAGGAAATGTTGCCTGAGCAGTGATAGCTCACGTTGTCACGCGCCCGCCGCGAGGTGATCCCCCTCAATATAAAAGTACATGAGCACGGAGAGAGAAAAATAAAAGGATTTCAATGCTAGGACTTTTCTCTCCCTCACCCATCCGACCAATGCTTTCACACTTAAGTGAGTTATTAAGAATGTTTTTATGATGATTTCACTTCTCACTAACTAGTTACAATAGGATTTTATTTTGGATTCAATAGGATTTCTTTAAAATTTCAAAAACACACCAAAAGTTGGCTTCCAAGATTTAGGCTGCAAGAGATAATCCTTCACTCTTAAACGAACGTGCATGGATTGTTAGTGAATATATGAGCAAAAAAGAAGTAGTATCATTTATGGGATTAGTGATGGGAGGATATAAGTGCTTAACCTAGACTATTGGGTGTTGTAGAGATTTTATAATGAGTTAATTAGTAAAATTTAGTGGATGTGGGTTCATTGATGAATATAACGGTACCAAAGAAGGCAGTTTGTAGACAAAGGATGTTGTAGTATCTCTGGTTGTGTGAAAGAGGGATTGTTGGATGAAGAAACACCATTACTAGAGATCGTAGAATGATATGCACTTGTCACGGCCCGCATTTTTCACTCATTAACCAAAGCAATAATTAATAATAATTTAAGCTAAACAAATATAAAGTACGAAAATTTTATAATAGTCGAAAACACTAATACACGGCAACCCAAAAGATCTAGTGTCACAATACACGAACTTCTAAGAACTTTTTACAAATACTGGTATAAAAGAAATAGAGGGAAGGGGACTCCAGGGTCTGCGAACATCAGCAGATCTACCTTGGGTCTCCCGGTGGACTGAAGGCAGCAACCGAACTCTACTCATGAGGTCCGGCACCGAAATTTGCACAGAAAGTGCAGAATGCAGTATTAGTACAACCGACCCCATGTATTAGTTAGTGCCGAGCCTAACCTCGACGAAGTAGTGATGAGGCTAGGACACGACAACCATATAAACCTGTGCAGTTAAATCATATACGAGAATGTAATAATAACAGAAATTTAACAGATAATAACGGGAATGGGAAGTCATGCTGAGGAGGAAGTATCAAGTTCTGGAAATAATACAGTAAAAAAATAAAGTAAATGTCATGCTTTGAACCAACAGAAATAATAACATAGCAATATGTGCACGACATCACCCTTCGTGATTTTACTCTCGTCATTACCATAAGAAACAACATAAATAGCACGACATCACCCTTCGTGCATTAACTCTCTCATAATCATGGCACGACATCACCCTTCGTGCGTTAACACTCAAAGAATATGGCATGACATCACCCTTCGTGCATTAACACTCACTCACAATATTGTGCACAACATCACCCTTCGTGCTTTATACTATTCATCATCCAAACAATTGAATAATAACAACCTAGCAAGGGGAATCAGCAATAACCAACCTCGTTTCAACATTTAACTTCACAATATAAGTCTCAACTTGAGTCAATACTCAACCAATGTCCAAAACAAGAAAAACCATAATAAAACTTGTTTAACATGAATAATTAACCAGTTAAAGCATGAATAATATGTATAAAGGAAAACAATAGTCACAAGTATAAGGCTCACTCACATGATATGACTCAACAACAACGTATAGATACTTGTCACCTCACTTATAAGTCGTACTCAAAAACTAAACACGTAGCACATAAGGCAACAACACCTAATCCCTCAAGCTAAGATTTATCCACGAGACTTAACTTGATTCCACGACCAAACTCAAGCCTCAAATATAGCTTTCTCTTTAGATTTTACCTCCAATCCACTCGTATATAGTCATAATTAAGTCAATATCAACAATTATTGCTAAGGGAATCAACTACAATGCACAGATTTAGTATTCCCAAACTTTCCCCCAAATAGTCAACCAACCACGTGCATGCTTAGTCAAAACTCGAGGTTCTGACCAAAATTCATTTACCCATTCACCCACGAGCCCAAATATGTAATTAGTTTCGGAATCTGACCCCAAATCAAGGTCTGAATTCTCAAATTTGTAAAATCCCCAATTCTCCTAAAATCTCTAATTTCTACCCTTAAAGAATAATTTTTTGGATGAAAATTGATGAAATACAATGGGTAGTTGAAAGAAAGTGGTTTAGAATCATATACCAACACTTTGGGAAAGAACTTGTCTCTTGAAAATCGCCTCTAAGCTTTCCTTGGTTTTGAAAATATGAAAGAATGACCAATTCCTGTTTTTGATTCTGTTTTTAAAGCACTGGACATGCCTTCTTCGCATTCTCAAAGGGCCTGTCGCGTTCGCAAAGCATTGCCGCTAGAAGGGCCTTCGCGTCTCGAAGAGTTGTTCGCGTTCATAGTGGTTTTTCCTCCCTGACCATCGCATTCGCGGGCCTTGGAACGCATCCGCATAGAACAACTCGAAAATTCCCAGCCCACCTCCTTTTTACACTACGCGTTCGCGAAGAGCAGCCCCTCAGTGCTCTGCTTTCGCGACCATGGCTTCGCGTTTACGAAGAACAATCCCCTTCCCAGCCTAGGTTGCACTTCGCGTTCGCGAGAGTTGCTTCGCGAATGCGAAGACCAAGGTACCAGAATACCAGAAGCAGCAATACAACAGAAATTCCTAAGTCCAAAATATCCTGATACCTATCCGAAACTCACCAGAGCCGTCGGGGCTTCAAACCAAACATACACACAAGCCTAAAAATATCATATGGACTTTTTCATGCGATAAAATCGCCAAAATAATACCCAAAACTACGGATTTAGCATCAAAATTAATGAAATTCTTAAGAACACCTAAAGTTTCTATTTTCACAACCGAGGGTCCGAATCATGTCATATGAATTCTGTTTCTCACCAAATTTCACATACATGATGTAATTATCATATTAAACAGAACCAACATACAGACTTGATACCAACAAGATCAAACATTATTCAATTTCTAAAAACCATTATATTTCAGTTTAACAATTTTCTTCAAAATTTTATTTCTTGGGTTAGGGAACTCGAAATTCAATTTCGGGCATATGTCCAAGTCCCACATTTTACTACGGACCCTTCGGGGCCATCAAATTATAAATATAGGTCCGTTTACTTAAAATGTTGATCGAAGTCAACTTAATTTAATTTTAAGGCAAAACTTAGTATTTTTCTCAAATTTTCACATAAAGGCTTTCCGGAAACGCGCCCAGACTGCGCAAACAAATCGAGGGGAAAGAAAATAAGGTCTTGAATGCCTTGGAACCCAGAATTAGGTTCTAAACTATGAGATGACCTTTTGGGTCATCACATTCTCCACCTCTAAAATAACCATTCATCCTCGAACGGACATAGAAAAGTACCTAAGCTAGAGAAATGATGGGAATATCTGCTCCGCATACTAGGCTCGGACTCCCAGGTAGCTGCCTCAATCGGCTGACCTCTCCACTTCACACGAACTGAAGGATAACTCTTCGATCTCAACTAACGAATCTGCCTATCTAAAATGGCTTTTGGCTCCTCCTTGTAGGTCAAATCCTTGTCCAGCTGAACAATGTTGAAATCTAATACATGGGATGGATCATCGTGATATTTCTGAAGCATGGACACATGAAACACTGGATGCACTGTTGATAAGCCTGGCGGTAACACAAGTTTGTAAGCCACCTCTCTCACTCGATCAAGAATCTCAAAAGGCCCGATGGACCTAAGGCTTAACTTACTCTTCTTCCCAAACTGCATAACACCCTTCATGGGCGATACTCAGAGCAACACTCGCTTTCTGAACATGAATGCCACATCACAAACCTTGTGGTCGGCATAACTCTTTTGCCTGGACTGAGTTGTATGGAGTCTATCCTGGATGATCTTTACCTTATCCAAGGCATCCTGTATCAAATCCGTACCCAATAATCAAGCCTCTCCCAGCTCAAACCATCCAACCGGCGACCGGTACCGCCTAACATATAATGCCTCATAAGGAGCCATATGGATGCTGGACTGTTTGTTGTAGGCAAACTCCGCTAATGGCAAGAACTGATCCCAAGAACCTCCAAAATCAATAACACATGCGCGAAGCATATCCTCCAAAATTTTAATAGTATGTTCGGATTGTCCGTACCTTTGAGGGTTAAACTTTGCGCTCAACTCGACCCGCGTACCCAACTCACGTTGAACTGCCCTCCAGAAATGCGATGTAAATTGCATAAATCAATTAGAAATGATAGACATGGGCACACCATGTTGACGAACGATCTCACGGATATAAATCTCTGTCAACCGCTTAGAAGAATAGGAAACTGCCATAGGAATGAAATGCGCTGACTTAGTCAACCTATCCACAATAACCCATACTGCGTCGAACTTCCTCTGAGTCTGTGGGAGTCTAACAACGAAATCCATAGTGATACACTTCTACTTCCATTCAGGAATGTCAATCTTCTGGAGAAAACCACCATGTCTCTAATGCTCGTACTTTACCTGCTGACAATACAAACACCGAGCTACATATGCAACAATATCCTTATTCATCCTCTCTACCAATAATGCTACCACAAGTCCTAATACATCTTAGCGGTCTCGGATTAATAGAGTACCGGGAACTATGGGCCTCCTCTAGAATTAACTCACGAAGTCCATCCACATTAGACAAATACGACCCTCCATCCTCAAAACTCCATCATCTCCAACTGTAACCTGCTTGGCATCTCCATGCCGCACTGTGTCTCTAAGGACAAGAAAATGAGGATCATTATACTGCCGACCTCTGATACGCTCAAATAAGGAAGACCAAGCAACTGTACAAACTAGAACACGGCTGGTCTCAGAAACATCCAAACTCATGAACTGATTCGCCAAAACTTGAACATCTAATTCAAGCGGTCTCTCGTCGATTGAAATATACGCAAGGTTGTACATACTAGCTAACTTCCTACTCAAAGCATCAACCACCACATTGGCCTTCCCGGGATGATACAACATGGTGATATCATAGTATTTCACTAGCTCCAACCACCTTCTCTGTATCATATTGAGCTCTAATACTTCAAATTTTTGTTATCCATAAACACCTCATATGACACGCCATATAAATAATGCCAATCTTTAACGCGTGAACAATGGCTTCTAGATCCAAGTCATGCATTAAATAATTCTTCTCGTGAATCTTCAACTGCCGTGAAGCATATGCAATAACCTTTTTACTCTGCATCAATACTGCACCAAGTCCAACACGAGATGCATCATAATATATTGTATATGGCCTTGAAATTGTGGGCAAAACCAACACCGGTGTCGTAATCAAAGCTATCTTGAGCTTTTGAAAGCTTGCCTCACACTCATCTGACCACTAAACTGGGCACCATTCTGGTTCAACCTGGTCATTAGGGCTTCTATGGATGAAAAACCCTCCAAAACGGACAGTAAGGTTAGCCCGGTTTGTATTATATGGGTAATAATACCAGTGCTATTATCCCCGTTATTTGTACTTTTTCCTCATTGTTGTATTTTTCTTTTCTGTTTTAATAAAAAAAACTAGCCCTAGGCACTTGTCTAGTGGATTTTCCAAAAAAAAAAGAACCCGCCAAACCTAAGAAACTTCGGATATCTGTAGCTGATGTGGGTCTGGGCCAGTCCTTGACTACCTCAATCTTGTTAGGATCCACCTGAATACCCTATGCTGATACAATGTGTCCCATGAAAGCAACTGAACTAAACTCACATTTCGAAAACTTAGCACATAACTTACTGTCCCTCAGAGTTTGAAGAACGACTTGAAGATGCTGCTTATGCTCCCATCTGATGCTGGAGTAGATCAAGATATCATAAATAAAAACAATCACGAAAGAATCCAAATTGGGTTTGAACACTCGGTTAATCAAATCTATAAATGTTGTTGGGTTATTTTCCAACCTAAAATGACATCACTAGGAACTCATAATGCCCATATCGAGTACAAAAAGCTGTCTTAGGGACATCGAATGCCCTAATCCTCAATTGATGGTAGCCATATCTTAAATCAATCTCCAAAAACACTTTGTCACCTTGAAGCTGATCAAATAAATCATCAATCCTCGATAATAGATACTTTTTCTTGATAGTGACTTTGTTCAATTGCTGATAATCTATGCACATACTCATCGATCCATCATTTTTCTTTACAAACAACACTGGTGCACCCCAAGGCGAGAAACTGGGCCTAATGAAGCCCTTATCAAGCAAATCTTGCAATTGCTCCTTCAATTCTTTCAATGTTGGCGGGGTCATACGATATTACCAAATCAATGCAAAAGTCAATATCCCTGTCGGGTGGCATCCCCGGTAGGTCTATAGAAAATACCTCTGGAAACTCACAAACAACTAGTACAGAGTCCATGGAAGGAACCTCCGCGCTGGAATCACGAACATAAGCCAAATAAGCCAAACACCCCTTCTCGACCATACGCAGAGCCTTCATATAAGAAATGACCCTGCTGGTAGAATGACTAGGAGTCCCTCTCTACTCCAATCGAGGCAACCTCAGCAAGGCTAAGGTCACGATCTTGGAGTGACAGTCCAGTATAGCATGGTAAAGTGATAACCAATCCATTCTCAAAATAACATCGAAGTCAACCATGTCTAGAAGTAGGAGGTCTATACGAGTCCCAAGACCCCTAATAAAAACCACACACGAGCGATAGACACGATCTACGATAATATAATCATCCATTGGTGTGGACATATATACAGGAGCACTCCAAAAATCACGAGCCACAACCAAATACGTAGCAAAATAAGATGACACATATGAGTAAGTAGACCCTGGATGAAATAGAACTGAAGCATCTCTACTGCAAACTAAAACCGTACCTGTGATAACGCCATCGGATGCCTCAGTCTCAGGCCTGGCTGGGAAAGCATAACATCAGGTTGGGCCTCACCACTCTAAACTACATCTCTGGGACGGTCTCTTACTGGCTGGCCTCCACCTCTAGCGGCATGATATCCACCTCTAATACCTCGACCACCACCTCTAGCTGCCTAACCCCTACCTCTAGTTGACTGAGCGGGCAATGGAACACCCGGTACCAGAACCATGGCACAAGAACCCTAATGTTGAGAACTGCTCGATGCTCGAGGGAAAAATCTAGCAATGTGTATCGGATAACCACAAGCATAACAAGACCTCAGTTGCTGCTGGCCTGGGTAACCACCCTGAAAACTCTAGAGCGGAGGTGCACTGATAAGGAGCTGGTGGTGCAATGTAGGGTAGCTAATCAAAATATTGCATATAAGGGACATGACCACATGGAGCACCATGCGAAGCCTGAAGTGCAGAATGAAATGGAAACTGATATGAAGTAAAGAGAAACTGATATGAAGTAATTCACACACGTCTAACATAATTTATATCTGCATCGCTAATAGCTTGACAAGGAAATAAAGAAACTAGAACTATTTAATTATAGATGTTCCATACATAGGTCGAACATCATAAGGAGCAGACCTTATTGAAGACATGGAAATAAACTAAAGAAGCTTAAATCATCTCACTTTTTTATTCATTCTTGGATCAATGATTATAGCATCAATTAAGAAATTCACCAGGATAGCAGAAAAAAAAAGTACCAACAACGTGAACTGAGATTCCAGTAAAAATGATAGCAAAACAGCAACAAATCAGCAGTAGTAGCACCCAAGAATATGCCAGAAAAACCCAGCAAGAAGAACTAGAAACTAGAAGCTAGTAACTCCGTAAATTTCCCAAAAGATTCTTTCTATTCTTTGTGAAAGATTTTATATTCAAATAATAATAACAAAGCTCTAAAATTTTAGCTTGTTATATCTATTAAGCTGCTGATTTTCTCAAAGATATGTGTCTTTTTTAAAATGTAAAGATGATCTCCAAAAGTGAGGAAAGACCTCCCCTTTTATAAGAGGGAAATTAAAGCTTGTATCTTTGAAAATCTGTCCTTTGGATGAATTTTTTTTTACCAAAATCTATCCAATACTATTCAAAGAACAGTTTTTGGTCAAAAAATTTGTCCAAGGGCAGTCCCTTTTACTAACTATGGACAGAATTTTGGAGTATTGTACTCCAACAGCTTTTGAACAGCAAAAGGAAACCAAATAAGTACCATATACTCAAATATTCAACTTTTATCATGACTGAAATTCAAGCTTATATACTCATATATTCAAACTAACCAAATTATAGGTTGATACAACAGGAACTAGACTAAAAAGGTACTAGAACTAAGTATTCAAACAAACTAGATTGAAATTAATTTGATTTGTACAAACTAACATGAAGCGATTGAGATTACAAACTATCGTGCGAAACAGAAACTAAACAAGCATTACTAAATTATCACACATGACTAATAATGACTTAACGAATGACTAACTATATAAAAAATTCAACTAATATTTTGTTTTTTTCATGAAACTAACAATAAACACTTATTAACTAATAAAAATAGAGAAAATTAAACTAATTCAAAATCAAATAGGCAAACAGAAAATGAGGGGAAGATTGAAGTGTACTGAACAAAATGAGGTATCGGAGGCAACGAGCTAATTGCGATGCAGTGATACGACTCAAGAAAGTATCTACTGTCGATTTTTATTGAAACCTAACTCCGAAGAATTGGAGGCTAGTTTCAATGAAAATTGACAACACAACCTTGCTTGAGGCTAGTGTGAAGAGAGAAACGAGAGGCCGCGGAGTGGCAGGTAGGCAGCGAGGCAGCAGTACAGGATGGTTGCCAGAATCCGACCGGACTTCTGTCGGAGTTTTGGGGTGAAAACAACATAGGATGATAGACCATGTGGATCTCTACATGCCTATGTAAGTATTTAATGAAGGAGAGGTCTAAAACTCGACGAATTTACAAAATAAATTGGGCTAGGGTTTCAGATTTCCGTTCATTCGTGGAGTTTGGGAGGGATTCAAGGGATTTGATTCGTGGATTCATGAAGAGTAAGAGGAGAGGAAGAGATTGGCATTGGTTGGAGGGTGTTTGGCCACCGGAGGATGGCAGCACTGCCATGGGGGATAGGCAGTGACGGTGGAGGAAGAAGAAAAGAGGAGAAGGGGTCTCCAGGGTTTGGGAGAGTGAAATAAGGCCAAAAATCTGGTTCTTGGGCCTTTTATATGCCAAGTGAAATTAAATTTGGGCCATTGGATCAAGGATAAGGGAGGGCTTAGATTTCATCTTGATTTTATTAAACAAAGAGACGTAGTTTCACCTTGAAACTACATCGTTCTGAATTTTTTCCTAGCAGCTACTCAATTAAACATGATATTACACACTTAGCCACCCGATCATTTTAATTTTAGCCCTTTTTTCTCTTAATCCCACTTATTAAACTAATTTTACACAAATAAATTAATTAAATAACTTATTATAATGTTCAATTAACTGGATTAATTTACCAACTGAACAATTAGTTAATTCTTAAAATGCACAAATGAAGAAAGAACTATTTTTTTTAGTATTTTATGATAGGAAATATGCAATGAAGGACACAAAAATAGAGAAAAACAATTAAAAAACAAAACACTAATAACTTTAGGAGGTGTTAAAATAGTGCAAAACTTAGGTGTTGAGACCTGCCCCGCTTTGCTCGAGAACATGAAGAGTTTTCGTTCAAAGAAAAGTGAATGTCGTAGCTAATTTTTGCTCACATATCACAATCCGATGGAAGCAATTTTTGAAAAAAGGTGACTGAACCTTGTTTTCGAGGTTGCCTACATATTCTTGGCTATAAAGGAATCAGGTCAGTGTAGTTTTGAAAAATTTGGTAGCTGAGACTACCAAGCACTGGAGTTAAAACTGTTGTTGCTATTGTTGTTGTTACTGTTACTTGCTGCTAACATCAAAAGGGAAAGAGAGAGAACTATATATGTTTGCAAACTAAGAGTTACAGAATTCCTATCTATGTGGCTTCTGGAGTCAAATCTTGATTCTTGACCTGGTCTCTTGTGTTGACCTTAGATTGGATCTTGATGCTCTTTGAAGAAATGATTATGACTCAATCTTGGTTACTTGCTTTCCTGATCCGAAATTGAGAAGATGAATCTTGAGAAGCTGGGTTACTGACACATATCAAAGTTAACTCCAACTATCCTGTGATCGAAAGACTTCTTCATTCTGATGATAACTGAAACTATATTTTCTTACTCATTATGTGCTTCTGAGGCTTTGAAAACCTCATTTGGGGATTGCCTCGATTTGCGTGCGCAGTCCAGGCGCATAGCCGGGAAAGCTTAAATATGAATTCTGTGTGAAAAATGCTAAATTTTGATATTAATATGAATAAATTTAACTTCAGTCAACATTTTGGGTAAACCGATCCGAATTCGTGATTTGATGGTCTCGAAGTCCGTAGGAAAATATGGGACTTGTGCGTATGCTCGGAATCGAATTCCGAGGTCGTGAGCCCGAGAAATGAATTTTTGTGTGAAATTGTTTACTGAAAATATTTAAGGGAATTTGAAATGAAATTTGATTAGAACGTATTGGTATCAGGCCCGTATTTTGGTTCCGGCGCCCGGTACAGATCTTATATGTGATTTAAGCGCTCTGCAAAATTTGGTTGAAAACAGATGATGTTTGACGTGTTTCGGACTTAAAATGGACATTTGATGTTTTATGAAAACTTGGAAGAAATTATGAATTTTAAGGTTTAAATCAATGTATATGATGTTATTTTGGTGATCTGATTGCACGGATAAGTCTGTAGGATGTTTTTGAGGTTGTGTGCATATTTGGTTTGGAGCCCCGAGGGCTCGGGTGAGTTTTGGATTGGCGTCGGAGTGCATTTTAAACTTAGGAAAATTTAGTATGAACAAGCCTGCAGGCTTCGCATTTGCAAAGCCTGGTTCGCAAATGCGAACTCGCAAATGCGAAGGCTGGTTCGCAAATGCGAAACTAGCCCAGGCCTGACAAGAATCGCCAATGCGAAATCATTCTTCGCAAATGCGAAGGTCCCCTGATAGTCCTGAGTTCGCAAATGCGAACAAGAGTTCACAATTCCCATAATTTAGTCGGTGTTTGCAATTGAGAACCCCAGCTCGCAATTGCGATAACTGCAACCCAGCATATTTCATACTTAGTCGAATTTTAAGTCATTTTCCACCCAACTTTCAAAATATAACTCCTTGGGCAATTTTTCAAGAACAAGTTCATTCCAAATCACTTTTAAGTCAATTTTTATTCAATTCTTTCAATTATTAACATCATTTAACATGTTTTCCAATTAAAATCACTGATTTTCATGAGGTGGAATTGGGGGTTTTGAGTAGAACCTAGGTTTTCTAAAAATTGGGGTTTTGGGCCTCAATTTGAGGTCCGATTTCAAAACAAATTACATATTTGATTTCGTGGAGGAATGAGTAACCGGGATTTGGTTCGAACCTTGGGTTTTGACCACGTGGGCCCGGGGGCACTTTTGGAATTTTTGGGAGAAATTTGGAGAATTTATTTTTATGCATTCAAATTGATTCATTTAGTGTTTATTAAAGCAATTAAGTAATTTGTGGCTAGATTCGAGCGGATTGGAGGTGGAATCACGGGTTAAAGCGATAGTTGAGGTTTGCGAAGAATTCAAGGCATCGAGGTAAGTGTTTGATTTAACCCTAGCTTGAGGGAATATGAGTTGAGTCTTATTTGCTACTTGCTAACTGTCGAGTATGAGGTATAGGCATGGTGACGAGTATATATACATAGTTTTTCTAGCATGACTGTTAGACCTTAATTGCGAATAGTTGGGATTTTGTTATATCTTCCATGCTTAATTGATGGCTTCTATGTGTTGTGTCGCACCTCCTTTTGGCGCTGCTGCACCCCGCGAAGGGCGTGGTAAGAGAGTTTTTCCAATTAAAGGACAATCGAAACGGGATTCGCTTATTAAGAGATTCAGAGTCGCCACTTGGGAGATTTATGGTGTCCCAAGTCACCGGTGGAATCCCGAATCGAGGAAAGGTT